>QRDG01000645.1:0-43644 GCA_012064385.1 Puccinellia tenuiflora | reverse complement strand
ACTCAGCGATTTGTGATGGTTTTCACCGGGTTTGGTCGGCGAGTAGTGCGCTATGTTGTATGGTTTCAGCCGGTTTTCTTATAAACTGTCCAACTTGTTTCGACTTAATCAATCAAGCATCGCCTTGGTTCGAAAAAAACTAGAGTGCATGCTTCTAAATTAGTAGAAACGGAATTGGAGTGCACACACTATCTCATTACTGAATACTTGTTGTTTTCTGTTTGTTAGTAGCACACGCTCAATCAGTACAACACACCTATTCTTAAGTCTGAACTTGGTGGTTGTGTGCTTCCTGCTTTTCCTTCAGCTCTTTGGGCTTGTTCAGTTTTGTGTTTCTCCATGAAAAATGGCTATGACACCACTCATCACTGCCTAAAAGATTTGGTTCAAATCACCAGCTATTGTGCTCACCCTTCATTTTAGTGCGAATAAATCAATTCTACCGCATTTTGCTCCCTCTTCCCATCCGATTTGATTTGATCCCAGGGCATCCTGTGCTCGTCCACAACCCAACACTATAGGGAAAAATCATGTTCTACCATGGACGTTGTAGTTTTTTTTTTTTTTTGAGAATTATGAACGTTGTAGATAGCACGCATTTTTGGTTTCGTGGTACTTTTTTTTTTTTTTTTTTTTGAGAATCACTCCTGGTTTCGTGGTAGATGTGCGCGACGGTTTTGGTGGCCCTCGAATTTACAACGAATTTTCGCAAACTGTGGTAGATATGCGGCCCGATCCATAGTTGATGTTAAGTGGGCCATGCCTGGCATCACCTGCCATGGCACCTGCTCTTTCTACCACAAAATGTCCGACCATCACAGAAACTATTCGCCGTAGAAGTGAAGTTGACATCAGTTTTATCGACTGCAGGGGTGAATTTTACTCTGATAGACACCTATGGGTCCGTGATGTCACTGTCTTCGAAAGATAATTTGGTGGCCTCACTGAAAGAATGTTTGGTTGGATGCCAAGTTATACAAACGGTGTGTTGTTGATTTCACCCGATCACATATTGTTTTCATCATACTCCGACCAACAAAATCTCGTAATTTTCATTTTGGTTAATGACAACCATAATTTGGGACCAAAAACTTAATATCTTATCTCCAGAGTGGAAAGTACAAATCTGAGACCAACAACGAGCAGTCGCAAGCAATTCCACTGCAGTTTCCAGCACGACGCTCTTCTCTTGTAAGTTTCAGAAAAAATTGGCAGTTTCAGAAACTGATGCTCAACGGCGAGAGACTGATGACAACAGATAAGTACACACTGCAGTTCCCAATCATATCTGCCTGCGCTCAGCACCGTGACGACCGCGACGACGACCGTAAGAGGAAATATTACACTCAGCACCGTGACTCATCTCGCGCTGGCGACAGGTGATGTGTTCGCGTGCATTGTTTTCTGTATTTATTTCGACCACAGTCATGGCTCTCTTGTTTTCTTGCGTCAAGAAACTACAGAGCGGGGTTGATAGGCCGGAAGTTGAGAAGAAGACCTGTAGAATTGACGTGAATCGTAAATGTACCCGTAGAAACAAGAAACTAGTCTCCTTTCTTTATTTCGCGCCACCGTAGACTTGACGTGCATCTGCTAGGTTCATCTCTCTTGATCTGTGTGTTTTAGAGGAACGCTCACAGCTCTATAAATAGGCCTGATCTAGCTCGATCAGCAGCATCCAACTCAAAGTTCAGTCACAGAAAACACTCGATAGAGAAAACCCACCAGGAAAGGTCGCCATTCTGTGTGCTAGCTCAGCTCCGTCCTGAGCATAGGTGCCTTATTCTCTCCCTTCCTGATCTTTGTTTGTGAGCATGTCGTTGCTAAATATATAAGTACACTATTTTTAACAAAACGGGTAGTACATATATGCTCTTTATGAATTGCTCATAAGAAACAATCGTACAACTATAAATACTAGTTTCAACTAACACAATCGTACGGGCTTGTTACGTCATATCTATTAATATTTGCAATTACCATCTATGACATAATAACAATTACAATTCTCATCGGTTTGAATATGATTTCATCATAAGCTTTTCGTAGTATACCACAAATGTTTAAACCTTATACTTTGCAGGGCCTGATGTCTTCCAATCAACCGGCAAAACTCACCATGCATACACTGATTTTGTTGTTGGTGGTTCTGTCATCTAGTGTTGCAAGTTTCCACTGCTCAACTGTTTCTGAGAATACCACAGATATGTTCTCCCTGCTCAGTTTTAAGAAGGCCATCACTAGTGATCCAACAGGAATATTGAGTTATTGGAACAGCAGCACCACCTTTTGCCTGTGGGAGGGCATCACATGCAGCAGGGCACACCCAGGGCGTGTTGTGGCGTTGCACCTCACCGGCCTGAGATTGTCGGGACAAATGAGCTCCTCAGTTGGGAACCTCACGTTCCTTAAGGAACTCAACCTCTCCTCAAACAGTTTGTCTGGCCAGTTTCCTCCACTAAACCGCCTCCACAAATTGCAAATCCTTGACCTGAGTCGCAACTCATTTCATGACACTGTTCCTGATGAACTTGCCAATTGTTCCAACATACAAAAGTTGTACCTGCATCACAACTCTTTAGTAGGCAAGATCCCTCCGAATTTAGGCCGCCTTTCCAACTTAAAAGATTTATGGCTTAGTTATAATATCCTCGTTGGAACCATCCCGTCAGCCTTGAGCAATATTTCTAACATACAAATACTATCTATAACAGATAATCGGCTAGAGGGAAGGATTCCCGACCAGCTTGGGAAACTGTCAAGAATGCACTGGCTGGCCCTAGGTGCAAACAACCTAAGTGGTGGATTCCCACAAGGCCTTTTGAATCTATCGAACTCACTCCAAGTGCTTGGCTTGGAGGTCAATAAGCTAGGAAATACATTGCCACCAAATATTGGTGATGCACTCCCTAATCTTCAGATGCTTTTCTTGAACCGTAACATTTTCCAAGGGAACATACCAGCTTCCTTAGGCAATGCTTCAGGGTTGGGAAGATTGGAGTTGGAGAACAACAAATTTACGGGCCAAATTCCTAGTTCTTTCGGTAAGCTAAAAAGCTTGTACGGACTGAATCTGGAGAAAAATTATCTTGAGGCAGTAGATGCCCAAAGTTGGGAGTTCATAAATGCATTAACAAATTGTAGTGGTCTAGAATTCCTAGCTCTAGATGGAAATAAGCTACAAGGAGCTCTCCCGAATTCGATAGGTAACTTCACATCTAGCCTTCAAAAACTACTTCTGGGTGCAAATGAGCTATCAGGGATGGTTCCCTCAAGTGTGGGGAACCTTCAGTCCTTAATTCAACTTACCCTAGAGTATAACAATCTAAGTGGTAATATTGTAGAATGGATTGGAAAACTTACAAATTTGCAACAGCTAGTTCTTGATATGAACAAATTCACCGGACCAATTCCGCCTTCTATTGGCAATCTAACTCACTTGACACGCCTCTCCGTAGCATTCAATGAATTTGAAGGTCCCATACCATCCACCTTGGGGAATCTTGAACAACTCTCGTTGTTGAACCTTAGCAATAACAATCTCCAAGGCAACATCACACTAGATTTTAGTCACCTTAAACAACTTAATGACCTAGGTCTTTCATCAAACAAGCTTACTGGTGAAATACCTAATGTCCTAGGCCAATGTATTAACCTAGTGACCATCGAAATGGGCCAAAACTTTCTCATAGGAGATATTCCAATATCTTTCGGCAACCTAAAGAGTCTAAACAGGGTAAATCTTTCCCATAACAACTTGTCTGGAACTATTCCAACAGTTTTAGCTAGCCTACCCCTCCTCGGCAAGCTGGACCTTTCAAACAATCACCTTCAAGGAGAAGTTCCGAAAGGCGGATTATTTGGAAATGCTACATCGGTTTATCTTGATGGCAACTTTGGACTTTGTGGAGGAGCGATGGATCTCAGAATGCCCTTGTGTCCTGCTATATCTCGAAGAAAAGAAAATAAGTACTATTTGGTCAGAGTCTTGGTTCCAATAACTTGCTTCACATCACTAGGCATGTTGATATTTTGTATAATACTTCAAATGAAGAAATCACGCAAAACAAATATATCGTTGGATTCTTTTGGTAGGAAATTCCCCAGAGTTTCTTATCATGATCTAGCTCGAGCAACTGGGAACTTCTGTGAGTCAAACCTAATTGGGAGAGGAAGCTGTGGTTCAGTGTATAAAGGCAAGTTGACACAACTAGAAATGGATGTGGCTATTAAGGTTTTTGACCTCGATATGAGTTGTGCAAATAGAAGTTTCATATCAGAATGTGAGGTTTTGAGAAGAATTCGACATCGGTACATTACTCCAATCTTGACAGCTTGTCTAACAACGGATAATTCAGGCAATGCTTTCAAAGCTCTTGTTTACACATTCATGCCAAACGGAAATTTGGATAAATGGTTACATGGAAAATCTAGTGGTGAAGATTCTATGATTTTGGGCTTAGGGCAAAGAATCAACATGCTTGTTAATGTATCTGATGCCATGTCCTACTTACACCATGAGAATGGAAGATCTGTTGTTCATCGTGATTTGAAACCCAGTAATATTCTCATAGATGCTGATATGAATGCATATTTGGGCGACTTTGGTATTGCAAGCCTCGTATTTAATGCTAGGTCCGCAGTAATTGGGCATTCAAGTTCGGCTACCAATTCAGTTAGCTCAGTCATATTGAAGGGTACTATAGGTTATATAGCTCCAGGTATGTTCATCAGCAAATATTTTATGTTATTACGGCATCATGTTCTAACATGCGTATTAATATTTATATTGCACTAATAAATTAATTTCTCTAATGTTTTCAAGAGTACGCACATAGTGCCCAAGCATCAACCTGCGGTGATGTTTTCAGCTTTGGAATATTACTTCTAGAGATGCTGACATGCAAAAGACCAACGGACTCCATGTTTCAAAATGAAGTCAACATTGTCAACTTTGTCGAGAGGCATTTCCCGGATCAAATACTACAGATAATGGATGTTCATCTCCAAGAAGAATGTGAGAGATACATTCATGCAACTGCAGAAACAAGAAATGTTGTCTCTCAATGCATTTTGTCCCTTGTGCAAGTAGCTCTTTCTTGCACGAGTGTGCTGCCAAAGGAAAGAACAAACATGCGTGAAGTAGCCATCAAGTTGCGTACCATCAGAACATCATATGTTGCAGTGACTCGGCGAGAGGAAGTTATGCCTTGCTAGAGTGATTTCAAATTGAGATTTTCCTTGTAGTCCGGTTGTGTAACAAAATTAGTGCATATATATGGAGATGAATAGAATATACTAAAATTCAGGACCATCTTCAAGAATTTAGGCCCCGGGGGATTGCAAAATGGGGCCCTATGATTTTTTATCCTGGTATAACTAATAGTTCTTTTTACTTCTTTCACCTTTCAGCGTCACAATAACTCCTTGTATTTTTAGAAGAAAAGTTGGTGGATTGAACAATACATGAATTAAATTTAGACATGGCAATTGTCAAAATAAACTAATAGAAACAGATTATACCTTCGGCTTTCAAGCTCAAGAGCTAGGGAATTAGGAGTCCGGGAGGTTCAATTGCTTTGGGTTGCAGATCTCCAACAATGACCGCGAAAGGAGACCGTTGACGTTAAATGGGCAAGCAGGTGCTTGTGGCTGGTAGCCTGGCAACATGGATGTGTGCGGTGCTCGGGTAGTAATAAGTAATAACCAATATATATACCTTTCATCATTTGATAATTCAATTTTTGCACTTGGAAGCATATGCTCCTTCATATGCTCCCATCATTCATCCATTTATCTACCATCCAAACACATATGTTTCATTTACATTGACGGAGTCCACCTTCAACATGACATCCCGGATTCAATTCTTTGGAAGCTCAACAACAATGGGCTTTACTCATCCCAATCGGCCTACAAAATGCAATTTTTGGGTCACACCTCCTCGACAATGCCCACCTTAATTTGGAAAACTTGGGCCCCTTCAAAGTGCAAAATTTTCACTTGGTTCATTCTCCAAAACCATGTTTGGACGGTAGATAGACTAACCCGAAGGGGTGGCCAAATTGTGGACGGTGTAAGCTTTGCAACCAAGTTCAAGAGACGGCTGCTCATCTCCTCTTCAAATGCCGCTTCACCACCCGCATTTGGTCACTCTTGAAGACATGGTTGGGACTCCATGACATCGCGCCAAGCGAATGGCAAGCCATCCACACCGTCAAGGATTGGTGGACAAACGTGATCCACAAGAAGGGACCGCATGGCAAAGCCATGGCCACCCTAGCCATGCGTGTCTCGTGGGAGATTTGGAGCGAGCACAATGCAAGAGTGTTTAACCGTTCGACGACCGTCAACATGCTTGTCACAATGATTAAAGATGAAGTGGCTATGTGGGGCCTAGCTGGGGCAAAAGCATTGAGTAATGTAATGCTGCGAGAGTAGGCTTTATATTTGGTCGCGGCCGATAGTCGCGGCAAGGGCTGTAATTTTTTTTAAAAGAAACTCCTCCTTAATTAATGAAAATGGCAAATTTGTTGTCTCGTTTCAAGAAAAATACATTTCTTTCAAATCCAACATGTACTGAGTTGTGCAAGTTTGATGAAATATGAGATTTGGCGTACGAGAAGAAAATAATTGGATGGAGAAATATATATTGACAATAGTTATACATTTTTTTGAACCGCGTAAAACTATAAACATTTTTTTGAGCACGTGATTTTTTTAATATGAGCCTTTATTTTCAAAACATAAACACTTTTCCAAAAAAAATACATGAGCTTTAAAAAAAATACATTAACATTTTTTATATTGTACAAAAATTTGTTTTATGTTTAATTTATTATCATTTTGAAAATATTTCATCTATCGCTAAGTTGCTAATTTAAATTTTATTGACTAAATGTTATATCGCCATTAATTAAAAAAAGTAGAACCACTTTGTACAGGCCCAATGCTTCAGACTTTCTGGTGTGGGAAGCCAGCACAACGTCCTTGGACCGGCCCATGTGAGCGAGGCGCCACTGCAGCTTCAGCTTGTAACAGGAAGTATAATTAGCAACTGTCATATTCAGCTGGACAACACTCAAAAAACGGACGAGTCTGCAACGTAGTAACAAATGAAATCATACCGCGAAGCCAAGTCTGCAACGTAGTAACAAATGAGGCTTGTCACTCAAGAAATTTTCACTTCTTCAGTTGGTCTTTATGGGCGCATTTGGTAGGTCGCATGGATTTTGGTCTTTTTGCATCCGTGGTCCAGGTGGGCTTGGCTCTGGAAAAACGTGGCATGAGCCATATTGTGCAGCCTGTTTGGCTGACAACAATGTTCTGACCAGATCTGTTTCGCTGCATGCAAAATTTGAAGCACACGCCGTTTGGTTGCATGTCTGTGAGTGCAAATTTCATGATGTTTGGTTATGTGTAATTGACATGATGTGCTTACCTTGTTGCCCGGATGGTGAACAAAGTTACCAACAATGTTCTACCATAGGCTTGAAGTAAAGTGCTTACATGGCCTAACTAGTTAGCAAAGTGCCAAACCATAGGCTTGAACTAAACATGCCCTAAGTAGTTAGCAAAATAGCTTTTCACCACAAGAACTGTTGTTGATGCACCACAACTTCGTCATCTAAGGGGTTTAGTATACCGCCTCGCAAAATATACAATTCTGGCATAAGTTTTATCAAGTTTTACATACTAGGAGACATAATGGAGGGCATGACAGCAAACACATCAGCAGCTACAGAATCATGAACTCATCGCGATGAACATGGCACGATAGTAGGAGTAGTACCACTTCTTCCTAGTTTTCTCATTCCCGGCAAGGTAGGTGACACGCTCCTCTTCATGATCCATGAGGTAGCTAAGAGCAAGGTGTTGCTTGTTGTCGGCGAGAGGATTCTGCACACGCGGTTTGCCGAATATGATCTTGATCTGGTCATAGTTCTTAATTGTCGTGTTGATGAAGCATTCGTCCTTGGGGTGAACCTGAAATGATGTAACTATTAGGCACGGAACAAGTGGACTAGAGATTACGAAGAACTGAATTGCAGAAGCTTACAGTCGCATGTTTCATGAATGCCGTATCGTCCATGAAGAAAGTGCTTGAGTCCTCACGCCATTCCACTCCTTCGGCTTGTACCAAATTACGGAGATGTGTCCACCTGGTCTTCCACTTCCTCAGATGATTGTACAACTGGGTGTTGCTCACCTTGGCTTTGCAGAATAGGAAAATCTCTTTGCAAATCTTGTCCCGTCGATTCCCCTGTAAATATCGAGCCCATCCTTCATGAGCTCAGCCATCCTATTGAGGACGAAGGTGGACAAAGCTGCTGGCCACTGCAATGGGCTGTTCTGGACGTTCCCCTTGGCGCCGTCATGAACCCAAGAGGCGCCTTTGCCCCTACATCTACGAGGAATGCATATGTGGCCGGTATGTATCGCATCGGCTTCGCGGGCAAAGGCAGCACAGACGTGGAGGAAAGATCAGGATCCTACACAGATGAAGCGCATCATGAGGTCGGCCTGTGACTACTAGATCTAAGAACTGCTGCATCAATATGTTAGCATCATTTGCAAGATCAAAGAACTACCGCATGATGAGCTAATCGTCAATTTAAAAGATCTACCGCATCAAGAGCTACGCATGGGCTGGTAGATGAAAGATCTATCGCATGAGCAGCTAAGCATGAATCTAAAGGTCTACTCAGATGTGCCACAATTAATCTAGTAGATCTATGGTACAAACGGAGGACTTACAGTGAAGTTGCGTACAGCTGGGGAAGCAACGGACGCGGAGGAGGAGGAGGAGTAGGACATCTCGGAGACAGTTAGCCGGCGACGACCAAATCTGACCGCCGTATAAGTATCCGCCGCTTACCTGCTCCTCTGTGTTAGACCTGCAAAGGGGAGCGCTCGGGAGGGGGGGGGATGGTGGCGGGAGTTCCGGCGGAGAGGCAAAGAGAGTGAAATAGGAGAGCGAAATCGATGGGCGGTGACCGAAATTTGTCCCATTGTTTTTCGCCTACGCGCGCGAGTTCGCGTCATCTCGCAGGGCGGACAAACTCGGCTCCGCCACTAGTACAAAAACGGTTAGTGGTGGCGCACCAAAATATGTTAGCCGTGGCGCAGGGCCCTGCTGATGCATGTAAAATGCATACATGAACTTTGCACTATAATACTTGTTTTCCATTCATATTTGCATCATATAAAGGGTATATTACTGTTATTTAATGATTTTTGGTAATTAATAATGATTTCCCCTATTTATGGAATTAATCCTGTGCAGGCAGAAAAACCCTATTTCTTTCCTTATTTATTTCAGGGCCTTAACGACGTCATAATGAGCAGCAAATTTACAGGGATCATTTTTTTGGAAGGAGAAGACCTAGGAGCGAAGGAAGCAAGCAAACGGAGGCCGGAGGGCTAAAAGAGGGTACCCCACGCGGCCCCTCTACCTGGCCGCGTGGGCCCACCTCTTTTGGGCCTCGTGGCTCCGTTTGCGTCGATCCTTCTTCCCGAAGCTTCCTCATGACCTAAAAACTCCTATATAAAGATCCCCCCGACGTTCTTCGAAAGGAGAGCCGCCACACGAGAGAAACAAGAAACAGAGACCAGGAGGCTGCAGATTGGAGGGGGAAAACTCCGGCGGAGCGCTGCCGGAGAGGTCTCCTTCTTCTCCATCGACATCTCCACCGTCTCCATGATGAAGAGGGAGTTGTCCACCTCTGGATTATGGGTTTGTGGAAGTAGCACATGTATCTCTCTCTCTCTCTTGAGCTTCACTAATTAGCACCATATGAGCTGCTGAACATGATTACGGTCATCGTTATATTACCTTTGTGGTGGATCTTTTTATGAGTTAATATATGTTGAGATTGCAATGTTTATTTCAGTTATGAAAGTAGATGCATATTATGTACCCCGTTCTTGTATCCTTGTTTTGATCAAGCATGTTTATGAGAGCATGTGAGGGGGAACGTGTGCATTAGTTGGAGTAACGGGGGTGGTGATGTGATAAGCTGACAACTTAATATCGCGATCCATTGGGTGTTTACCTTACTTTGTTGCCTCACTACGGATAAAATAAAATACCATGTTGCAAGGTATGAGGAGTGACAAGCCTCTACTTATGACTAGATCCAGCATGTTCTTATTTTCACTTCATGTCATTAATCTTAAGGCTATACTCTGAGTCCTCTTAATTACTGAGGTGTTATGATTTAGTTCGCATATTGGTGGAGTATAAGTGAGACTAATAATCAAAAGGTCTCTATGTTAGGATGTGATGCCCATATAATTAGTAACATGTCATTAAACTTGTTTGCAATCTCATATGTTAATCCTAGGTCTACTCATTTGCCACACTATATTAAAGAGAGAGTGCATGTGTGAAACCATGAACCCCGGTCCATTTTTAATCATAAGAAACAACTTTCCAACCACTTTTAAGCATTATCTATATTCAGCCATTTTAAAATCAGAAAATACAAAAACACTTTTATTCATTGCATACACATAAAAAAACCCCAAAAATATCATCCATCATTGTTTCCACCATCCTTGCATATTTACTTACCACCATTGCATATTTATTTACTGTTTTGCATTCATTATTATCTTAATATCATTCTCACACCTTGTGCTTGACAACCACTTGGTGAGGTTGAGGGCACAAAGCAATCTACTTTGTTTGCAGGAAATCTAGAGAAGGACAAGGAGATAAAATCCCCACTACTGATTTCCCGAGAGTTCGATATTAAACCCTCGAGTCACCCTCGTGGGGAAAAACTTCCACTTCTACATACTGTGCACTTGGAGGCTCAACCTATCCCTTATATTATCTTCCTTTCAGGGTATCAAGAGTGCCTTTTGGCGTAGTTGAGAGAGAAGAACACTCTCATCAATTCCACCTTCAGCAAGTGTTTTTCTGGCGTCATTGTCGGGGAGTCATAGCTGGAAGGTTTTATCCAAGGATATCACAACAAAGTCAACTTCATCACCAACTTGTGCTAACACCAAAGCTTGGGGAGGTTGCACCTACGTGAGCATCGTCTTGTCCATCTTTACCTTCAAGCAATTTATTTTGTTTTGTTATTGTCTTGCATATCATATTTAGATTTTGGTTTGCATATTTTATTTTCAGTTTTGCATTTTGTTTTGCATTAGTTAATTCGGTTTGCATTATTTAGTGTCATTTTATTTTCAGTTTTGCATAAAAAATTAAAAACACATAAAAACTTGCTAAAATGGGTAATAGGACTAAGTATTGTGACTACACAAATACTCCAAATGATCAATTTATTGCTAAGCCTATTACCACACCTCGGATACAAACTGATAGTTTTGGAGTGAGCTATGACTTACTACACTTGATAACTAAGAAACAATTTGGTGATAAAAGAAAAGAAGACTATCTTGATCATCTGAATAATTTTATCAGTATTTGTTCTGCACTAAGCCTCAAGGAACCTAATATTGTGATGCCAAAATTATTTCCTCTTTCATTAAAAGGAGAGGCAAGAGAATGGAAACATTCACTACCACCTGCTACAACCAAGACCTGGAGAGAATTAGAAAAGGCTTTCATTAGAAAATTGTCCCTCTTTTAAAGATTGGCTATATAAAAACAAACTGACCAATTCTATGGACAATGAGCAAGAAACTAGAAGTGAGAAAGTACCCCCTGTTAAAAAACAAGTTTGGGTCAAAAAGGAAAAGAAAGTTAAAGATCCTTTGCTTGATTTAGAGAATTGTAGGTTGCATGAATTAATATCTATCTTACAAAAATTTGCAAGTGATCCTTCTATTGATGTTAACCAATCTGGTTTTGGTTCCTATATTGCTAATCATGTCTTGAAAGAAAAAATTGCTAGATACAATCAAGAAGCTATGATACCACCTAAGCTTGTGGATATATGGATCCCCAAGGTGCTAGTAACTATTGGAAAAGAGACACACCATGTCATACTTGATCTAGGATCTAGTGTCTCTGTTTTATCTAAAAAATTATATGAAGTATTTGAATTAAAAAATCTTGAAAAATGCTCTGTTGAACTTGCACTTGCTGATAATACCATTAAACGTGCTTTAGGAAAAGTAAGTGATGTTATGGTAGAGTTACATATGACTTTTGTACCTGTGGATTTTCTAATCATGGATATGGAGAATAAAAGCTCTAGTCCTATTATTCTTGGAAGACATTTTCTTCGTACCACAGGGGCTATTATTGATTCAAAGGAAGGGAATGTGAAGTTTCAGTTTCCACATAAGAAATGCACAACTTTTAAGCTCCCTCATGAGCTTCATATTCGGTAAACAACAAGTAAATAAGCCTAGCTATATGGCTATAAAGAAAGCGCTTTACGGGAAGCAACCCGGTTGTTTATATTTGGATTTTCTTTGTGTCCTCTTGCTGTGACAAGAGAATGTTTTCTTAGCTTAATTTCTGGATTTTTTAATAAAGTGCCAAGTTTTACCTATTTTGGTTTGAAAAAGTTGCTATTTCTATTCGGAGATTTTATTCCTGCACGAAGTCTGTGCACGGTTTGATTGTTCATTGTTATTATGTAACTCTGAATGAGCTGAGATTTTAACTGTAACTGAAAATTTTCATCCTCTGTATGCCTGAATTTTTTCAGAAGTTTTAGACGAGTTTAAGTAGGACAGAAAAATACGTTTTGCTGCTACTGTTTTTCAGGACAGATTCTGTCCCATATTGTTTTATGCATAGTTTGAACTTTTGAGTTGAATCTTTTTGACCTAATTGAGTTTATGAGTAGGCATACAACACTATACACTCTCTAAACATACATATGTATTTTAGTCCATGGATTATATGCAGCAAGAAGCCTATTTGTTTATCTCTACTAATATCACCCCATAGAAAAGAAATGGGAGAAACAATGTTTTGAAGTTTTTTCACAGGGATTGGAGGAGATGCACCATGAGTTATCCAAGGATGGTGAAAGCCATAAGCTTGTGGATGTGGAGCACATCCCCACTGAACCAACATACTCTCGGTTTACACACGTCTAACTTCTGTTTTTCATTTGAAACACTTTATCGCATAAACTTGGAGCGTCTTTTTGTTTGTTTTTGCTTTGATTTTTATTTTGTGAGACCACCACACTATCATTTATATATGAGAAAGCTACTGGAAATATGGGTTGAAATATCTTGCATGCTTTTATTGTATTGGGAAAAGGGATGTCTAAGTTGATTTTTAATGACACATATAGTTGCATGATTCATGAGCTTCTTTATGAGTAAAAATTTGCAAATGCTTTATCATGAGCTATCTTTTATTCATGTTTTGATGTTGTATGTTATTTCACCTTGTTTGACATGAATTAGTTAGTTCTATGGACACTCATGCATGCATCTAGATGGTCATCTTTCTCCCTTTTGCTAGCCCAAAAATTCCAACAAGTAAAAACTTGTTTCCAACACCTTCAACCAAAGTTTTTCCAGTGAGTCCATCACATCTACCTATTAGATTTATGCTATTCCAAGTATGTTTATCATGTTATTTGTGTTATCTATACCTCTAAATGAAAATGATTATGTTATTTATTATAATGAGAAAAGTTGGTTAAAAAGCTCTCGCGAACTTGGTGCGCACTTTACTTTTATTGCATTTAATAAACATGAACCATTGTGATTAATATTATGATGATAGTGGCTTGATAAATGTTTAAGGTTGGGAGTTAGCCCATATGTGTTGTCACATGCAAAGCTTTCAACATGTTCCATCATTTATTTAGTTGATATCATGTACTTTTGTTTGTGGATGCCTATCATGGTGAAATAATGTGGAAATAGAGTAAGTTTAAATGAGTTTGTATAAATGGTTAGAGAGAAACCTAGGCCGCTAATCTAATCCATGCATCATTCATGGTGGAAATTTACTTACATGCTATTTTTAACTTTTTGTGATACACCCTATAATAAAAAGCTATATCAAGTGGTAAATAAAAAGGGTGTTAAGGTTGTTCATTATGTTTGTTTGTCTTGTTGTTTTGATGTGGGCTTGATCCATATCATGGGACAAGAGGTACCCCAATTGAGGCTCTTGATAATACCATTATTACTTACAATGATAGTTAACTTAAACTTGTCTTGTTTCCCAAGTTGAGTAATCATGGTGTAGATACTTGTATTCAAGGGGCATGAGACATCTAACCTTTACTTTATCAAGGTCACTACTCATATTTGCTTTCACATTTAACTTTAATCATTCAAGATGCTATGATAGGGGAATGATAGTTTGACACCAAGTATTGCCATTGCAATCAATAACTTAAGTAGAATAGTTTGGAGGATAGATGAAACTTATGCATGTTTTACCTCTACTCATTTATATATCTTTTCCAAAGTGTCCACCTTTTACATTCAGATTTTTCATCTTCACTCTATGACCAATGTAGGATGTTCTTACTTATCATATCGCATACTTGTGGTCCATATTACCATCTTTTATGTTACACTTTGTGAACCATCATTGAACATCCTTGCATTGAATACTTGATATCACTTTATAAACTATTTGCATATTGCTACTTCTTTGAATAAATGAATCATTTGACTTTATGTAGCAGTAGCAATCATCTTTTATATCCATGTTGTTATTATATTGCAAAGTTCATGTTAGTTTTATCACTTCCATACTCGAGGACGAGCATGAGTTAAGCTTGGGGATGTGATGCATGTAAAATCCATACATGAACTTTGCACTATAATACTTGTTTTCCATTCATATTTGCGTCATATAAGGGGTATATTACTGTTATTTAATGATTTTTGGTAATTAATAATGATTTCCCCTATTTATGGAATTAATCCTGCGTAGGCAGAAAAACCCTATTTCTTTCCTTATTTATTTCAAGGCCTTAACGACGTCATAATGAACTGCAAATTTACAGGGATCATTTTTTTTGGAAGGAGGAAGACCTAGGAGTGAAGGAAGCAAGCAAACGGAGGCCGGAGGGCCAAAAGAGGGTGCCCCACGTGGCCCCTGTACCTGACTGTGCGGGCCCACCTCTTTTGGCCCTCGTGGCTCCGTTTGCGTCGATCCTTCTTCCCGAAGCTTCCTCGTGATCTAAAAACTCCTATATAAAGAGCCCCCCGACGTTCTTCGCAAGGAGAGCCGCCACACGAGAGAAACAAGAAACAGAGACCAGGAGGCTGCAGATTGGAGGGGGGGGAATCCGGCGGAGCGCTGCCGGAGAGGTCTCCTTCTTCTCCATCGACATCTCCACCGTCTCCATGATGAAGAGGGAGTAGTCCACCTCTGGACTATGGGTTTGTGGAAGTAGCATATGTATCTCTCTCTCTCTCTTGAGCTTCACTAATTAGCACTGTATGAGCTGCTGAACATGATTACGGTCATCGTTGTATTACCTTTGTGGTGGATCTTTTTATGAGTTAATATATGTTGAGATTGCAATGTTTATTTCAGTTATGAAAGTAGATGCATATTATGTACCCCGTTCTTGTATCCTTGTTTTGATCAAGCATGTTTACGAGAGCGTGTGAGGGGGAACGTGTGCATTAGTTGGAGTAACGGGGGTGGTGATGTGATAAGCTGACAACTTAATATCGCGATCCATTGGGTGTTTACCTTACTTTGTTGCCTCACTAGGGATAAACCAAAATACTATGTTGCAAGGTATGAGGAGTGACAAGCCTCTACCTATGACTAGATCCAGCATGTTCTTATTTTCACTTCATGTCATTAATCTTAAGGCTGTACTCTGAGTCATTTTAATTACTGAGGTGTTATGATTTAGTTCGCATCTTGGTGGAGTATAAGTGAGACTAATAATCAAAAGGTCTCTATGTTAGGACGTGGTGCCCATATAATTAGTAACATGTCATTAAACTTGTTTGCAATCTCATATGTTAATCCTATGTCTACTCATTTGCCACACTATATTAAAGAGAGAGTGCATGTGTGAAACCATGAACCCCGGTCCATTTTTAATCATAAGAAACAACTTTCCAACCACTTTTAAGCATTATTTACATTCAGCCATTTTAAAATCAGAAAATACAAAAACACTTTTATTCATTGCATACACATATAAAAACCCCAAAAATATCATCCATCATTGTTTCCACCATCCTTGCATATTTACTTACCACCATTGCATATTTATTTACTGTTTTGCATTCATTATTATCTTAATATCATTCTCACACCTTGTGCTTGACAACCACTTGGTGAGGTTGAGGGCACAAAGCAATCTACTTTGTTTGTAGGAAATCTAGAGAAGGACAAGGAGATAAAATCCCCACTACTGATTCCCCGAGAGTTCGATATTGAACCCTCGAGTCACCCTCGTGGGGAAAAACTTCCACTTCTACATACTCTGCACTTGGAGGCTCAACCTATCCCTTATATTATCTTCCTTTCAGGGTATCAAGAGTGCCTGTTGGCGTAGTTGAGGGAGAAGAACACTCTCATCAATTCCACCTTCAGCACCTGCGCAACGGATACCCAGGCCACGGCTAACATATTACGCGTGGCGCAGGGGAATGGTGTGCCACGTATACGGCAGAATACCCGTGGCGTACGTCCAAAATATGCGCCACGGCTACCTATTTAGGAATTAAAAAAATGCGGGCCGCGGCCGGAGCGGGCCACGGGGGGCTTTGTGCTCGCCGGCGCGGCTCCAGGACGGCCACGATGACCGCCTCATCGGTGATATGGACCACCGCTAACTGCTCCCAACGCACCGGAGTCAAGGCTGGTATGCTCGTGCTTGTCACCAGACTCGACGGCGCCTCCTCGACACCCACCTCGTCAGTGAGCGTCCTTGGTAGAGGCAGCGGCGAGGAATCATACATCTGGGTGTCCTCGGTTAGTGCGAGGGCTCAGAACACGCGGGGCATCTCGGGGAGGCGCATGTTCTCCTCACCAACGCGCCGGAGTGGCGGAGGATCTGTATATCAGAGAAGACAGAAAAACGAAATGAGATCTGGAGCAGAGGAGGGGGAGGAGGATGGTCTCGATCTCACCGGTGCCGGAGAGGATGCTCCTGAGCTACTTCTTCCGCTGCGCCCGGTGTCTTCACCATCGTCGGAGGGGTTGGGGTCGCAGTGGGACGAGGAGGAGCCGCAGCCTCGTGGCTCTGGGCCTGGAGGACGAGGAGCTACGGGCGGCCCTTCTGCTGCGGAGGAGGAGTCGGGGGACGCCGGCGGCAAGGTGGGGCAGGGCAGGACGAGGTGGAGCGGGACGGGACGGGGCGGGAGCGGGGTGGGGCGGCGAGGTGGAGCGGGACGGGATGGCTTGCCTGGCGGCGGGGCGGGGCGCAGGAGGCCCGCGATGCCGGCGGCGAGGTGGGGCGGTGCTCGGCCGCCGTGATGGCCGCGACCATGGGGGCCTTTTGCTGGGCCACTGATGCATTTAAAATACATACATGAACTTTGCACTATAATACTTGTATTCCATTCATATTTGCATCATATAAGGGGTATATTACTGTTATTTAATGATTTTTGGTAATTAATAATGATTTCCCCTATTTATGGAATTAATCCTACGCAGGCAGAAAAATCTTATTTCTTTCCTTATTTATTTCAGGGCCTTAACGACATCATAATGAGCTGCAAATTTACGGGGATCATTTTTTTGAAAGGAGGAAGACCTCGGAGCGAAGGAAGCAAGCAAACGGAGGCCGGAGGGCCAAAAGAGGGTGCCCCACGCGGCCCCTGTACCTGGCTGTGTGGGCCCACCTCTTTTGGGCCTCGTGGCTCCGTTTGCGTCGATCCTTCTTCCCGAAGCTTCCTCGTGATCTAAAAACTCCTATATAAAGAGCCCCCCGACGTTCTTCGCAAGGAGAGCCGCCACACGAGAGAAACAAGAAACAGAGACCAGGAGGCTGCAGATTGGAGGGGGAAAACTCCGGCGGAGCGCTGCCGGAGAGGTCTCCTTCTTCTCCATCGACATCTCCACCGTCTCCATGATGAAGAGGGAGTAGTCCACCTCTGGACTATGGGTTTGTGGAAGTAGCATATGTATCTCTCTCTCTCTCTCTTGAGCTTCACTAATTAGCACTGTATGAGCTGCTGAACATGATTACGGTCATCGTTGTATTACCTTTGTGGTGGATCTTTTTATGAGTTAATATATGTTGAGATTGCAATGTTTATTTCAGTTATGAAAGTAGATGCATATTATGTACCCCGTTCTTGTATCCTTGTTTTGATCAAGCATGTTTATGAGAGCGTGTGAGGGGGAACGTGTGCATTAGTTGGAGTAACGGGGGTGGTGATGTGATAAGCTGACAACTTAATATCGCGATCCATTGGGTGTTTACCTTACTTTGTTGCCTCAGTAGGGATAAACCAAAATACCATGTTGTAAGGTATGAGGAGTGACAAGCCTTTACCTATGACTAGATCCAGCATGTTCTTATTTTCACTTCATGTCATTATTCTTAAGGCTATACTCTGAGTCATCTTAATTACTGAGGTGTTATGATTTAGTTCGCATCTTGGTGGAGTATAAGTGAGACTAATAATCAAAAGGTCTCTATGTTAGGACGTGATGCCCATATAATTAGTAACATGTCATTAAACTTGTTTGCAATCTCATATGTTAATTCTATGTCTACTTTTTTGCCACACTATATTAAAGAGAGAGTGCATGTGTGAAACCATGAACCCCGATCCACTTTTAATCATAAGAAACACCTTTCCATTACACTTTTGTTGCATTGTTATTCTCTGAAATTATAAAAACTAAAACACTTTACCTTTTGCATTCACCATCCAAAACCCAAAAATACATCTCATATCATTACTATCATCGTTGCATTATTACTTACCACCATTGCATATTTATTTACTGTTTTGCATTCATTATTATCTTAATATCATTCTCACACCTTGTGCTTGACAACACTTGGTGAGGTTGAGGGCACAAAGCAATCTACTTTGTTTGCAGGAAAGCTGGAGAAGGACAAGGAGATAAAATCCCCACTACTGATTCGCCGAGAGTTCGATATTAAACCCTCGAGTCACCCTCGTGGGGAAAAACTTCCACTTCTACATACTCTGCACTTGGAGGCTCAACCTAACCCATATATTATCTTCCTTTCAGGGTATCAAGAGTGTTTGTTGGCGTAGTTGAGGGAGAAGAACACTCTCATCAATTCCACCTTCAGCAGCCACCGCCCCGGGAGCTTCGTGGTCTTCGGCCGTGGCGTCGCCCACACGATCTTCGGTCCACGCCGGCACCGAGGTGAGAGAGAGGAGAGCGGAAAGAAAAAGAAATGGGGCGCCGAGGGGAGAGAGAGAGAGAGGAGAGTGGTGGATGGGTGAGCGAGAGGATAAGGCGCGGGTGGGTGGACGAGAGGATAAGGCGCAGGTGGGTGGATACGATTGGATCTTTTTTTAACAGGTGCATGGATCTGGATCTGAGAAAAAGAAATAAGGAATAAAGTATATGTGGCGCACTGTTATGGGGGGTGCGCCACTGGTAAGTTGCTACCCGTGAATGTTGTGCGCCATGGGTAAGGAGGGGGCACACCAGCTAGCCCGGCCACCACATAGCCGTGGCGCAACTAATTTTTGGTGCGCCACGGGTAAGGCACTACCCGTGACGCACCTTTTTTGTGTGCCACGGCTATATACCCGTGGCGCACCAAAATAACGGTGCGCCATGGCTATTTTTTCACCTATAAGCGTTTTCCTACTAGTGCGCGTTTTCCACCCCTACACCGGAAGAGAGCAATAGAGGGTGGTTCAGTGGGAACGGCCGATTCGACCGTTTCTATCGGGCCTGGCCCGACACTGTTTTAAGGTTCGTGCGATGTAGGAATGTGAGCCAGCCCAGCGAACCAAACGTCTGATTTTTTCATCCCCGGGCCTGGTTGGAGTGTCCGGCTACCAAATGCGCCCTATAATGCTACACCTACGATGCTTTGGCGCATCAACCCGGGCACAGGTCGTCGCCGCCTAAATTCTTCCAACTTCCGCCGGCTGCAAGAGTATTACTTCTCTGGACTCCAATGTCGCAATGATCAGAGATTGGGATATATGATTGCCACAGAAACGTCGAGATAATTTTTGAAAATAGAAATGTCGAGATAATTTTCGAAAATAGAAATTTTCTTAGAAGTGCTACTGTTATAGTAGGCCGCCGACAAGATCGAAAGGGTGCAGCTTTGGCGGCTGTGTTTCCATTTTACCCCATCGATCGACCTGCCTATCGCGACCGGTTCAAAGTTGACGACGACGACCCGTTGGCCGTTGCCCATCACATCAGTAATCAGTGCGCCGGCAACAATGAATTATGCTGCAGAGTGCAGAGGGATCACACTGAGTCAAAAAGAGCTGGCGATCACATCACGGTATATATATTGACAGCACTGAAGCTTGTTTCATCCAACGCTACTACACACAACACAAGTCACCGTGCAATCCCTCTCCAACTCGTCGGCACCGGCAGCACAGCACCACCTGTTCGACCGCATGGCCAGCCTCGTGTCCCGGCCGCGCCGGAGCGTGCAGATGTACTGGGCGAGGAGGAACTACCAGCGTCTAGGCGGCTCGCCGTCGCGGCACCTCAAGGTGGGCCGCCTCGGCAGCAGGACCGGGAGCAGGGCGCGGACACAGAGCAGAGCGGGGAGCAGAGCAGGCCTGCGGTCGATAGCCGTGCTGCTGCTCTCGCCGGCGCGGCTGCTCGGGAGGCTGAGGGACGCGTACATCAACGCAATGCTGACGCTGGCCGGTGGCGCCGCGAGGTCGTGCGCGGCGCTGGCGACGGCCAAGCCGGGAGAGCAAGGCGCGCTGTGGGGGAAGCGGGTGCCCCGGGCGAGGTCGACCGGGGCGCGGAGCAGCAGCGACTTCGAGCGGCGCATGATGGCGCACATCTACAGGACGCTCGTCACGCCAGAGCTGCCCGGCGCCGCGGTCGGCATGGCCTAACCAATTTGCTGCACCGGTGTCAGTCCGTTATCAGCTTGCGCTGTTGATACAAGTGTACATTTGTATCGTGAAATCGTGAATAAATGTTCATAGCTGCAACTACTGTGTTAGTAATCTGAAATTATTTCGAACGGAGCACAACTACACAAGTATTAAGACACGCCTAAATCGACATCCTAGCGCTGTTGAGATGGCAACCGCCACAGCGAAATCTTAGCCGCCGATTAGATTGTAACCGCTACTGCCGAATCTTAGCCGCCCATGAGATTGCAACCTGCTTCGGTGCAATTTAAGTTTCTTCTATGCCAGATTTGTATGTCACTAACAACGTCTCGATTGATTGATGTGGAGTCAACACACAAGAAGAGTCTCACATCTCTACCCCAATCCTGTTGTGTCAGACACTAGGGAGTTTGTGTTGCTTTGGTCGAGCGGATAGTCCGCTCAAGATCTGGTGGTTTGTTGTCCGACTATGTTGCATGTCGTTGTAGTGTTAATTTCATCATGGTTAGTCGTTCTCTTGTTTTGCTATTTTTTGTTCTCGGACTTATTCCGTGGCGGCATGGTGATGAAGGAACATTTCAAAACCCTCCTCACAAGGGCTGTGTCCCGAGCCACAATTCATTCAACGATTATAGGTTCCATACATTAGGGTTGGTTGCTTATGTGTCGCTTTAAAACCTTTGATTTTCTTACGGCTTGTGCAGGTTTCGTTATCACTATAGGGCCAAATTGTTCAGAATATGAAACTTGTTCTTGCCCTATTCAGACAAGGTAGGGGTAGTGCAATGCAGCTCTGTGATATAGAAAAGCCGGTAAACAAGCAAGATGAAGGAGAAGGGCACTATATTAATAAGAAAGTGGGACCGGTGATATGTTTATCAAGACGGAATTAGAATATGATTGTCGTCTTAAGATAAGAAGATGTTCGGAAAGCAAAGTAGGTTCGATCCTTGTGAGAAAAATACAAGGGTGCCATGATAACCCACACGGGACTGTCCGGTTTAGGTGTAAGCAAATAGATATTTCTAGAGTGTATGAAGCATAAACCCCGGACCCTCTTTTTTTTTTTCTTTTTTTACACGTTCTATTCTCTTTTGGTGGTTCTTATTTCAAGTTATAAAATTCCCTTCTTCCTATCGTGGATAAGTTGTTAGAAATTGAAAGATGTTCCGTAAACTGTTTGGTGTATCAGTAAATGGATCCAACATCCATTGTGATACCCCACAAGCTTGTATCTGCGAGACTGCGATTATCCCATATGAAATAGCGGGGAATTAGGGTTATCTCCTTTACAGATTATCGGAGCAACACGTTTTCACTAATTGACCACACATGACTCGTCAAATTATAGTAATTTTGATTGATATCCCCGCTTGTCATCCACTGGATCTCAGATTTTGAACTATGATACTTGATACAATAAGAAGGTATAATCCAAAAGTGTATCATTATTAACATATATATGGTTCAAATCTTATATCATATTACTCGGGCTCAATTAATAAACATTACAAATAGCAAAGTTACACGAACATAGTTCACGAACAATAATTGTTTTAATGACTAGACACTTAACAATGAAACATCATTGCATGGTTTTAAATCTTCCGATTCTCATCCACTCCATGTGCCTACATCAGATTACTCACATGAATGTGGGGATATGATCAGGGTGATGGAAAAAAGATGTGACGTCGAACGAATGTTAATAGGCCTCTCCGACAACGAAGAGGTCGATTCAATCTGCCCTTGAGCAGGAGGCCAACCTAGGCCCAATGTGCATGGCCTTTACATGTTTTTCAGGCACACGTGGACTTGATGCAGGCCCAATGGCCCCTTTTCACAAATGTTCTCCTTTCTCTAAAAATTAAAATTCTTTTTATTTAATAAATATGTTTCTTGCGTGAACACACCATTTAATGGAAATCATTGAAAATAGGAAACTGCTAATATTCTACCGGTTGTTGCATCAGTCGGTCCGTTGGTGTGTACCGTACGGGCTTCGTCTCCTTTGTTTTCCGACATCATCTCCGTCTTCCTCTCATGTTCTCCCTCTCCTCAAGGAGTGGCCTAACAAATGGCTTTACTAAGCGTAAACAAATCTCCACATTTATCCCACTCGTGAGTGCCCCTCCTACTACTGCACCCGTCCTTGTTTTCTTTCATCTATTCTTAGTCCTAGATGTCTCCATGAAGCTGGACACCATGGATGGATGATGGAGCTTGATATCACACCAAATAGGTTTGGTAGGGCTTCATGACTACGAGAATGGTCAGATTTGTGTATGCCGCTCTCTGTCTCTAACGAGCGCCCAATGGTATGCCGACGAGTCGGCAATTGTTAGCTCGATGACTCCTTTACTGATGGTGGCGGTAAGTGATTCTGTGAGTTCTTTAGATGTTGCACACAGTGTTGCAATTTGCTACAAACTCGTCTTATTTTTGTTGTGTGCCGCCAATATTTTCTTGGCGTATGCTACCAAGTGTTTGCTAAAAAATGGTGCAAATGTGTTTTTATGATGTTGGATTTGTTGATTTTATTTGTTGCAAATATCGGCACCATTGTTACGTTTTGCTACAAGTAAATTAGGATGTGTTGCATATGTTGTTGGTTTTGCTACATTGTTGTGTCCAAAATGCAACATTATTTTTTGCTACACATGGCAAGGTTTTACAGATTAATAGGAAAAGTTTCAAAAAAGATGTTTCATTTTTGAAAATTATACGAACAGAAAAACTGTTAAATTCGGTATTTTTTTGACATCGTGACCAATTTTTTGCAGCAATGGTCAGAGGAAAACACACATGCATAAGCATTCAAACCGGCTGATGCAGCACTATTCTATGGGTTGGGCCAAATCTTAGGGTGGGGTGGGCCCTCTATAATTCAATCCCGTGGAGGCACCACTACTAGGCTTTGATGATCACCTCTTTGGCCTCTTCAAAAATTTGAAATGAAAATTTTGATGTTATTTTTTGGTCGATCTGTTCACTATTATTTTTCAGTTGAAATATCTGAAACATATTATAACCCTAAAAATAGGGAGTAGTACAGTTTATCCTACATGGAACAAAATCAGAATGCAATCCAAAGGTAGAGACGATGATTTTAAAAGACCTTGATGCAATCCCGAAAAAGAAGAACTCATGACGTGCAGTGTCGCGCCTACTACAGTGCGTAGTACTGTACTGTAGTACCAACGTGCGCCCCAAGTCGAGGCGCGTGCTCACAGGTTACAGCTGTCCAACAGAAACACACAGTACACTGCACACATCCCTCTGTTCCGGAGAGAGACGGACGGCCCCACCGAATCATCTCGAACCACGCCTCGCTCGCCGCACGGCCGCGCCGCCGCCGTGCCCAGCGGCAATATATAGGCGCGCACCCGACACGTCTCCATCCCAGCGACGTCACCCTCCTCCTCCCCACCAATTCCGCACCGACCGGTCCCAAATCCAGCGCCGGCCACTCTCTCCTCCCAGCGGCAGACGTACCGCAGCAGGCTGGAGGCGCCGGTCGACTAGCAGGTGCCCTCCCATCCTCCCCCGCTCCGATTTGCTTAGCCGCGCTCCGGTTTGCTTTGGTTGCGCGTACGGTTTCGGTCGATCGTTTGGGGACGCACTGCGAGTGTTTGATCGATGTCTGCTCATGCCGCGCTGTGTCGTTGGTCGGTGCCCGCTCCGAATTGTTCCTAGTTTTGGAGCTCTGGATCCCGTCTGGTTTCTGCGCAACGGAGGCGGTGGGGGTTCGATTCTCACGTCTCTGTGTGCTTGCATTGGGAACGATTCGTGCTCGATGATCAGTTGATGGGTGTGCGTCTCAATTTCGATTTCTGTCGCAACTGGGTTTGGGGTTATGGATGCGATGCGTAGCAGTTCGTCAGACGCAGAGATTTCTGAGGGGTTTTTGTTCGAATTATTTCCTGACATTTCGATCGGTTTTCGGCTGCAGGGACCTGTTGTTTCGCGGAGCGGAGCGGAGTGGGAATCCAAGGCCAAGGGTGCCGCCGGCCGTCATGCAGGAACCTCTCCTCCGCCCAGCCCACCCCGTGGCGTTCGGGTTCGGGCCCATGCCGCTGGGCTTCGGCGATCGCCGCCTCTGCTCCCCCACCGTGCTGCTCCCCTGCGGCGACGGCCGCTTCTACGCCGGCGGCTTCACCCCCGGCCCCATGGCGTTCCCGCGCGGTGACGGCCCATTCCACGGCGGCTTCACCCCGAGCCCCAGGGCGTCCCCGCGCGGCGACGGCCGCTTCTACGGCGGCGGCCACACCCCCTTCACTCCGAGCCCCAGGGCGTCCCCGCGCGGGGCCACCTCGCCCTCCACCCCCTCCTCCTCCTCCGGCTCCCGCGTCGACGACGATGCGGCAGCGGCCGCGGCCACGGAGCACCGCCTGCGCATGGCCCGCTTCGCGCTGCAGTACCAGGACGCCGCCAACCGCTACCACCTCTGCGTCTCCCAGCTCGCCGACGCCGCGCGCGAGGCGGACGAACTCCGCGCCGAGAACGCCGACCTCCGCGTCGCCAACAGCGGCCTCGCCGGCCGCTTCGTCATGCTCGGCGGCAACCAGTGCGCCGCCCTCGCACTGGCTCAGCAGCTCCGCCGCCTCCACCCCGGGCAGATGCAGGTCATGCCGGCTCCTCCGATCCTGCCCATGGTGCGTCCCGCCTTCCTGCCTCCTCCGATGCTGCCCATGCCGCGTCCCGCCTCTCCGGTTCCTCGAGTGCTGCGACCTATGCCGCGTCCCGCCTCCCAGGCTCCTCCGATGCTTCCCATGGCGCGCCCCGGCTCCCCGGCTCCTCCGATGCTTCCCATGGCGCGTCCCGCCTCCCCGGCTCCTCCGATGCTGCGGCCTATGGCGCGTCCCGCCTCTCCGGCCGAGAAGCTCTCGGTGCTGCCGAAGAGCATCTCCATCCGCTCCAGCGGCTACACGAAGATGACAAGGAACGGCAAGCATCGCGTGACGAAGCCGGTGGACGTCGGCTCGGTGAGACCTACCCCCAACCCCTGCTCCATTGCTTGCGAACCAATAATCCTGCGGTGCCGTGCGTTTGCAAATCCATGACGCTCACCTGTTCGATCATTTGCTTGCCGGTGTCCCAGCAGCGCGTGTTCGTGGGCGTGGACGGCGCGAAGCCGCCGGAGGAGCAGAAGGGCCAGGTGGTGAAGTCCATCGGCGGGCTGGAGTTCGAGGTGTACGACCAGGGCATGTTCAAGACGGAGCTGTGCAACAGGTGGGAGGAGACCGGGGCGTGCACCTACGCCGACCGGTGCCAGTTCGCGCACGGCATCGCCGAGCTCCGCCCCGTCATCCGCCACCCGCGCTACAAGACCCAGGTCTGCCGCATGGTCATCGGCGGCGCCCTCTGCCCCTACGGCCACCGCTGCCACTTCCGCCACTCCATCACCCCCGCCGACCACCAGCACCTCCTTGGCGCCTGAATTACTACTATGCAGTGTCAGCTCATCGCCCACTGCCACTCACTCTCTTCAGTCATTCCCTCGCTTAAACTATGCCACGGAGGAAAACAAACAAAACAAAAAAAAAAACACTATATGGGAGGTAAAATTAGATGCACAAAGGGAACGACACTTGAGTTGATAGAATTAGCACGCGGGCAAGATGTGAATATAGCTACTTGAGCTATTTTTTGTGGGGGGTGATCTGGGATTCTGGATCATCAGATAGGTGAATTTATACGTTGGGGGTTCTTTCTGACATGGTTTGTTACATAGCCGCTGGTTGCAGTTACATGATCTTGTTTCTTAGCTGCGTTTGAAAGAGGAAAATGTGAGTAGTTTAGGTGACAAAATCGTTTATTTGAGTACATCATTGATGTTATTTTCGGTACTTCTGGAGAACTGGTGAAACTTGCTAGTATTAATTTTGAGGAACAATGTTATGCATGGCTAATATGTTCTCTGTTTCTACTAGTCTCTATTGTCTGTTTCGTCCAGATCTTTAAGATTGACACTCCAGTTCCCAACTTCAGATCTTTGGTCTGGAGAAATGAGTCGTAATTTCTGAGAAGCATGTCAAGCGTAGATGAATGCCACATTTATATGTTTCTTGTTTCTTCCATTGCTCTATTTTCTCTAGACATTTGCCCCTGCTGTTCAAGTTCCCAACTGCAGTCTACCAGTCTAGTTTCTAGTTTTCATTATGTTGTTTCTACCTTTCTGCACCGTGCATGTAAGATCCTTGCGCTTGATAAGATCCTTGGCTGCAGCTCTTGTTTTGCTTTCTCAGGCTGAACCTAGTCTGAATTCACCACCGTGACAAGACTGGGTGGGCTATATTTGTAGAGTTGAGGTTGGTAAGATCCTTGCGTTTTTGTGAGGAAACTCTCGGAGTAGTGCTGCAACGAAATCTGTTATTGGAGGACATCATTGATCTTATTTGGGGTACTTCTGGGAAGCGCATGCAGGTGGCTTCAGACTTCAGTTGTATTCTCTGTTTCTAGTTTCTACTGCTCTCTGTTTTCTCCGAATCTTTAAGCTTGCTGTTCAGGTCCCCAACTGCAGTCTGTCAGTCTAGCACTTCAGTTTTATCGTACCTGGGCAACTGTAGAATTGCGTGATAATTTTCGAGAAACATGTCAAGCGTTGATATATGCCACAGTATTAGTTCAACTACTCTGTTTTCACCTGACCTTTGGCCTTGCTGTTCTAGTTCCCAACAGCAGTCCGTCAGTCTAGCACTGCAATGGCTGGTGATTTACCTGGGTTTCTAAGGAAGCTGCCAGACAATGACTGATGATCTGGTATATTGTTTCAATAAACAGTGACTAATGATGGATGTGCACTAACTTGTGCACCCTTCGGCCTTCGCATCAAGATCATGTTGCCGAATGCCAGCTGCAGCTCTTGTTTTGCTTTCTCTGGCTGAGCTTAATCTGAATTCGCTGTGTGACAGCAAGCAAGCTTCGGTTGGCTATATTGTGGAGTTGGGTTCTGTATTATTTTTTGCAGAAAACTTGCCATTTTCATTATTAAGCAGAATCGAAGTACACAGCATGATGAATCTGTGAGTACATAGTTTTTACTTTTGTTGTGTGTGTGATTTCATTTTGCGGCTGATAGGAAGCAAAAACCTGAAGGTTCCGCTGGGAAAACCACGTGCAGCTCACTCGAAAAGTTCATTTTTACGTCTCCAAAATCTAAGAAGAAGCATACAAGTGCATATACGTATTTACATACAAATTTTCATCAAAATATCTTTACATATGTGACCTCCACAAAAAAGAAAATGTTCGAAGGAAAACTGATTTTTTTTTGTCTTTTCAGAACAACAATGTTGTGATTTTTTTTTTTTGGGAAGACCTTTTCTATAACTGTTGGTGCTATCTAATAGTATTACTTAGCAAACTCTGCAAACATGTAGATACCATATGTATTTATGCACACAGTGTTTTTTCTGGAAATTTTGGAAAGTTCAAGTTGTCATTTTCGAAAATAAATAAATACCGAGATCATTGGAGGAGCTCAGTTGACAAAACACCTCTCCCGATTCCGCAGTTTTAGATAAAATTCAACATCGAGGGTGCCAAATAGTGTGTTCTAAAGTAAGCGTAAGAGGGGTATTTTGGTACCCGGGGAGCATATGTTTCCGGTTTTCAAAATATGTATTAAATGCATTCAAAATGGCAACAAATTACAACAAAATTATTTCATGCATACATCTCGACATTCTATGTGCTAACAAAATTATTTCACTAAAAACTTATATTTTTGTGTTTATTTAAAATATAAAAAACGATATTAACAAGTCTTTTACGAGACATCTTATTGTCTTTATACACAGTCCCAAAAAAAATTGTCGATTTTCCACGGAACTTGGCGTGTGCACATCGAATGTAGAAATGTACATGCCCAATTTTTTATTCGGATTTTTTTGACATTAAAAAAATTTGTAGTATGAGCATATGCTTCATGTGCCCAACTGAATTTCTTGTAATACTTTGTGGTGAGATTCGGTGATGTCACCCGACTAAGAATTAATTCTCATTTGATTGAGAATTAGTCACACCCTTTTACTCCGTATATTGGATGCTGATATTGATTCTAATATTGAATGGAGCGTGACCATGTGGCTTTCCATATGGTTTGAATGGAATCTATTTTTTCTCAAAACATAAGTGTCTCTCCTAAGTAATATTTCTACTACAATTTACACTGGTCTACCATTTTCATAAAAATCTGTAAAACACTTTTTATATTATGTATTGGAACCCTATGTAAGGTGTACCTATTTTTGACCGGCAGGATATTATTACCTTTGTTTCGAAATATAAAATGTTCTTTAGGGGAGGCGACATTTTCATCGATAGCGAGGTGTCTGTGGTGTGTGCGCGCGCGTTCACAGAGATGAGTGTATGTGCATATATGTCTGCGTTTGTGTTGTACCGTGTTTCACAAAAATAAAAAATAAACCTTTTTAGCAAGGTAATGTGAATCTTTTTAGCAAGCTATCAAATCTTGCCCAAGAATTGATAAAAAAAACACAATTTATCAATATTTGTCCTGGTCTCAGACTGTATCACACTAATTGCAGCACAAGGAAGCTTATTCATTCATCTCGACGGCGAACTCGGGACTAGACGGTGATGGGGCAGCGTACGTGCACGCTACACTACACACCGCAGTAGGCCTTGAGCTTGTCCTCGTGCCGACCTCCCTCCTCCGAGACGCAGAACCGGACGAACTCGTCGTAGTCGTAGTCCCTGAAGCGGCGAGGGCGGCCGCCGGCCTCGTCCACGAGCTCATCGGGCGCCCGGACCACCGATCCGCCGGGGACGGAGAAGAGGATGGCGGAGTACCTCGTCACGTCCCCGCCCACGCTGATCCGGTGGAACGGCGCGTGCACGCGGTCGTTCGACCACGCCTGCTTGCAAAATCAAATATCAGCTAGCTGCAGGGGAGAAGAAGGAGACGGTTGCTGAAATGGCAGACTGCAGCAGAGTCACTGAAATGTTCGTACCCGGAGAGCGTTGCCGGCCATGACGACGAGCGACGCCGGTGACGGGCGGACGAGGACCCAGTGGCCGTCCCTGGCCTGCATCTCCAGCCCGTCCACCTCGTGCTGGCACACCACGCTCAGCGAGTTGGTGTCCTGGTGCGACCCGTACCGCACCTCCCTCTGTTTCTCGCCGGCCGTCGGCGCCCCGTACTCCGACATCCGGAACAGGTTCCACGCCGGCTCGTCGTGGCGCACCCCGAGTCCTTCATTGACCATCTGCCGCACCGTCATCTCCAGCTCCGCCATCCGCGCCGCCGCACCATGGACGGTCTCACTGGCGTTCCGGCGAATCTTTTGGTGATATATCAGATCGGCGCAGCAAGAACCTAATTAATTGATGGGGGAGATATACGCACCAGAAGGCGGTGTTGTCGGCGCTGGGGAACATGAGCTCCCCGAAGGCTTGGACGGCGTCGGGCCTGTGCCCGTCGACGATGGCGAGGCTCTCGTATGCGTCGAGGCCCGGGAGGTCCCCGAGGTAGCCGTGGAAGGGCTTGCCGGGACCGTAGGTGTTGCGGCGCTTGGCGTCGGCGGGGAGGGCGAAGAGCGGGCGGACGGCGCCGTCGAAGAGCGCCGCGCGCTGCTCCGGGGCGAGCGCCGGGTAGTGCGCGTCGAAGCAGCCGAAGGTGGCCAGCGCGTCCGTCACCTGCGCGCGGGCCTCGTCCCACAGCCCGGTCCCCGGCGCCGACGGGTCCACGCCGGTGAAGTCGATCCTCGGGAGTTCCATCGTCGTCCGAGCTACCTCTGGGCTATGGATCGATCGCATCTCAGTCCAACCTGGTGCAGCTGGTCAGCAGCTCAGCTGGTGCGGTGCGGTTGGTGGTGGTGGACTGGAGTTCAACGTATCGTAAGCCGACACAGTTGACTTTTTTCTTTTTTTTCTTTTTGATGAGATGGACACAGTTGACTTGAGCTCATGTGAAAATGGAAAGATTCTATCTACAGTTCGGTAAAGGTTCTCCACTACCTCTAAAGAAACGGAATTGCTCCACATATGACGTTCTACGTCCGATTTCTGTACGATCCATGTGATCAAGCCATCGCAAACCATCGAAAACAAGCAACCAACGGCGGAAAAAAGATCGGATGCAGATCGTACACGGAATCGTCGTACGCATAGCAGGTCTGGGTTTGCTTTTTTCCATTCGTTTGGATCCTCGAAAATGGAAAGATTTTATCTAAGGGTAAAGGTTCTCCACTACCTCTAAAGATATCTGGGTTTGCCTTTTCCGTTCGTTTGGTTTCTCGACTGCATTATTCTTTTGGGATATGAATCCTTTTAAGGTCTCTTACAGTGCAATTATGAAGCATCACGTTTCGTCTCCTTCTTGGTGCTGGTCCTTCCCCTCGGCCGGTTCTCACTTGGGTCGGTGACCTCGCCCTTGTCGGGTCCCGAGTCGGCCCTCCTCTCTTCATCGATGCAATGAGCTCCGTCCATTTTGAACATATATTCCTTGATCTCATTGCAACAATGATTCAAGGTGAAGGGTTTGCCTCCATGTTGGGTCTTGAATGTTTCCAAAGTTTGAAGCACCTATTTCATAAATGAAACCACAAACACATATTCATAATTGCCAACGAATGGAGCCGAATGGAAGGAGAAGTGAATGAAAACATACTAAGTCCTTCACCCCAATGTCACTCATAGGCTGCGAAAAAACATGCTCGTAGGAGCCAATGAACTTGCTACACTCCGATTGAATGAAACCCCATCTCTTTTAAAGTGACAACTCATTGTGTTTGCTCTTAATTAAAGGGCCGTCCAAGATTCTGGGTTGTAGCGAAATGCTTGTGTTCATTGAAGTAGACATGGCACCTATTCCAAAATTGTTGTCCCTATTGCTTGCCCCCCCCCCCCCCCCCCCCCCCGATTGCATCTTGCCCAATCTCCATCCACGCTTCCCAAAGCATGATGTCTTCTGCTTGGGAGTACGCCAAGGTCCTTTGGAAGATGGCCCTCTTTTGCACATTGGCTTGTCGAGATAGCTTGTCGGCGAACAATGGCTCGTCGTCTATGTGAACGACAGCACCGATGTCAATGGCCTCTTGGGTCTGGGTCTCATCGACAGCACCATTGATCATGTCGGCCATGAAACCCTCCCCATAGCCCATCCCATCATCTTCGTAGTACCTCGGGTCGTCCTGGGTGGGAGTGGTCATTTCGTCGAATAGGTTCCGCGCGCCGGGGAGATTGGCCGCAGGGATAGCTCGCGAGTGCTTTCCTCGAGCCACCGGCGAGTCGCTGACCAAAGGGACCACATTGAGATCGAGGGCCGCAGGTAGGACGACGATCGGCGCGGAATCAGCCATGTCTGACGACATGGAGAAGCAGGACCCTCCGGCTGTGACGGGGCCGTGACCGGGCAGATAGCCATATGTTGGCAATGCCGACGCCGACAAGACGGGTGACTGGGCCCTTGGCGGTCACACTAAAGAAGCCAAGCTCGCCGCGGCTGCAACAGCAGCCATGACCACCGGCGGTTGGACGAACCCTCCCATGAGGAGAGTAGGAGTCTTGGCGGCGATGACATATGTGTCCGGGGTGGCGGCCTGCACCTCCTCGGCCTTGTCCTTCACTTCCTCCATAGGCCCCTCTTCTCCGTCTCCATCTCCCTCTGGTCTGAGGTGAGCTCTTTCTTCGGCTTCGCGGAGGCCGGTGGGGCTGTGGTGGTTTCCGCAGCGAGTAGGAGGGTGGTTTCCTCGTCGGTGCCGCCGCCAGCCATGGGGTTTTCACGGGAGAGGGCGAGAGGAAAGTACAAATGAGGTTTTTATGGCTGGTTGGTGGGCCATGTCAGGCCAAGACGAGGACTCCATGCAGTGTCCACACGCTCCATGCCGACGCAAACTCGATCGGCTCAAGTTTGGGCCGGATTTGGCTCCTCGCAGACAAAAAAATGGATGTCGGTCCATTTGCGTCGATGCGTTGGGTCGTGGTTTCCACCCAAATGGATAGGAACGAAGCACGATGGATGAAATGAGTCGACGCTTTGTACTTGCCCTAACCATTGCCCCATCATTTCGGGGGTAAAGGTTCTCCTGAAATCGCATTTCAGTTGAACACCAACAGTGGTTTGTGTTGGTTGATTTGAAACATAATACAAATCCCAAAATTTGGCGGCAAGGAAAGAGGTTGCAAACCATATGTCTTCCCAAAAATCTATGGATTTACCATTGCCTACAAACCATCTATATCCTACCTTTGAAATAGCATGGCACCCCATGTGTGGTTTTGGTAATTAATGACAATCCCTATAGACTAATGGTTGCATTGAGTTATACTTGTAGTGTTTGTCCATAGGAATGCTTGAAGACCATATGTTGGTTTCAAGGTTGAAAGAAGAAGATTAAGTGATGACCAAGAGGTTCAAGGTGTTATCCGAAGAATGGTCATGATGGCTTTGATCATATGTCAAGTATGTCACGAAGATTAAGATCGAGCGAATGTTCATGTTAACCTTCAAGACATTATCTTCATGAAGAGAGAAGTGCAAGTGCAAGAGGAGGATATTGAAGATATCACATGTTTGGAGCTTGTCACCCATGTCGTGATAATGGTCAAGTGAAGATGAACTTAAGAGAGTCTCTCCCATAGTGGCATATGGGGGAGCAATCTACGAGACTTCACTAAGCGAAGAGCAATCAAGAAAGGTATTCCCATTTGAGGAGATCAAGATCGTCATCATCTAGCCGTACTATCAAGAGGAGCTCTCAAGTGAGTTTTTAGCGTATCGATCGTTGAGAGCTCAAACCTTTGCATCCTTGGCATCATCCCTTGTTGGTCTTGGTGCTTGTCTTTATTGTCATAACAAGCTTAAGTCCTTCGAAAACGACATTTGATCGCATCTTCTATTGCGTTTTTGGTGGTGGGGATTTTGCCGGTTCACCAGTGAGGAAATGTTCACACCTTCCTACCCATACCCAAAATCTCCCTTGCCTATTGATGTTGTATTGAGAAGAGTTGGATGGTGCCCCAAGCGAAGGCGGAGTTGCAGCTACTAGCAATTTTCCCTCGATTACGAACCGAGGTTTATCGAACCAGTAGGACCTTGATATCAACAACAAAGTGAATGTTGAAAATCTCTGGCGCTTAATCTTCAACAGACATGGACCTGCACACACTCAACCAAATACTTTGCCCCCAACGGCGGAAAGGTTGTTGCTTCGTTGATTAATGGTTGGGTGGTGCCCCCAGCTTAAGGCGGTGATGTAGTAAGCAGCAGTTTTCCCTTAATTAATTGAACCGAGGTTTATCAAACCAGTAGGACTTTGAAATCAACAACGAGGTGAATGTTGAAGATCTCTGGCGCTTGACCTTCAACAGACGCGGACCTGCACACACTCAACCAAAATACTTTGCCCCCAACGGTAGAGAGGTTGTCAATCTCTCCGGTCTCGCAGAACACAAAGCGGTTAATTGTATGATGAAATGGAATAAATGCAAAAGTGACCAGAGGAGTAATGATGATTAAAAGCAAGTAAACGAGGTTGTAAACAATGTAAAAAGATGGACCGGGGGCCATGAGTTCACTAGTGGAGTCTCTCAAGTAAATAAAATATGCATGTGATGGGTGAACGAATTACAGCTAGGCAATTGACAAGATCATGACACAAACCCAATTTAGATATGACAAAAAGAACATGATAATATTTATGGAGGCATCACGACAAGGAACAAAGACCGTTGAGTCCAACTGCATCTTTGTCTAATAAGTCCACCGTGAGATCGCTATCCAGCCTGTCACCCAACGGTATTAAGTTGCAAGTAACAGACATATGCATTAAGTAAAGCGCATGATGTAAGCAACACTAATATCAAATGAGACACTAGCGCCGGTGTTTTACCCTTAGTAGCAACAGCACACCATCGCCCTTAGACGTTTCTGTCACCATCGCCCTTACGCACATCGGAGAGCATGCAAGAACATAAACAACACATATAAGAATCATGCACAATCTGAACATAACTTCATAATCTGCCGGATCCCAGGAAACACATCACATAGCATTACAATAGTCGATCTTGATCTTGTTAGGCAGCTCACAAGATCATAAGACATGAAGCACAAAGGTGAGATACCACCATCTAGCTACTGCCATGGACCCGTAGTCTAGGGTGCGACTACTCACACTTCATCCCGGAGGAAGGCATGGCGATGAAGAGCCCTCCGGGATCGATCTCCCCTCCGGCAGAGTGCCGGGATAAGCTTTAGATGGGACCCCGAACTAGGGTTCGAGTTGACGGCGCGTCGGGGTCGAGTTTCTGGAAAATAATGGCCGCCCGACGTTTTTAGGGTTAATAGCAATTTATAGGCGTCGGAGGGCCACGAGGTGAGGCCCCACGGGCAGGGGCGGGCCCCACCCGCGGGTCCACCTTGACCCGCGGCAGGGGGGCGCCTCTGCCCCCTGGGCCTCCCCTCCGGCTCTCCTTCGGTCTGGGACTTGGTCTTGGCGTATAAAAATTCCACAAAATTTTCCAGCGCGTTCCGAGAATATTTCCAGAAGTAAATTTCTGAAACAAAAAGACAGCAAAAACAGGGAACTGGCACTGGGCATCTTGTCAATAGGTTAGTCCGAAAAAACTCTTAAAATGATATAAATGACAGTAAAAACATGTGACAATATCACAAAACTAGCATGGATCACTCAAAAATTATAGATACGTCGGAGACGTATCAGTTGTCAAAATTTCCGGTCTCGCAGAAAACAAAGCGGTTAATTGTATAGTGAAATAATTGAAATATGAAAAGTGACCCGTAGAGTAATGGTGATGAAAAGTGATGAATAAAGGTTGCAATTAATGTAAAAAGATGGACCGGGGACCATGGGTTCACTAGTGGAGTCTCTCAATTAAATAGAACAATCATATGATGGGTAAACTAATTACAGCTGGGCAATTGACAAGATTATAACACAAACTTAATCTAGCTATGACAAAGTGAACAAGATAATATTTATGGAGGCATCACGACAAGGAACAAAGACCGTTGAGTCCAACTACATCTTTGTCTAAAAAGTCCACCGTGGGATCGCTATCCAGCCTGTCACCCAACGGTATTAAGTTGCAAGCAACAGACATTTGCATTAAATAAAGTGCATGAAGTAAGCAATACTAATATCAAAAAAGACATTAACACCGCTGTTTTACCCTTAGTACCAACAGCACACCCTCGCCCTTAGAAGTTTCTGTCACTCATGCCCAGGAACAAGAGGGGGCATGAACCCACTATCTAGCATAAATACTTTATCTTGAAGATACACACAATCACTTGGCCAAAGTAACTACGCACATGGGAGAGCATGCAAGAACATAAATCAACATATAAGATCATGCACAATCTGATCATAACTTCATAATCCATCGGATCCCAGCAAACACATCACATAGTATTACAATAGTCGATCTTGATCATGTTAGGCAGCTGATGCATCTAAAATGCATACATGAACTTTGCACTATAATAGTTATATTCCATTCATATTTGCATAATATAAGGGGTATATTACTGTTATTTAATGATTTTTGGTAATTAATAATGATTCCCCTTTTTATGGAATTAATCCTGCGCAGGCAGAAAACCCCTATTTCTTTCTTTATTTGTTTTAGGGCCTTAACGACATCAAAATGAGCTATAAATTTACGGGGGTCATTATTTTGGAAGGAGGAAGACCTAGGAGCGAAAGAAGCAACTGAACGGAGGCCGGAGGGCCAAAATAGGGGGCCCCACGCGGCCAGGTACAGGGGCCACGTGGGCCCACCTATTTCTGCCCTCGTGGCCCCGTTTGCATCGATCCTTCGCCCAGAAGCATCCTCGTGACCTAAAAACGCCTATATAAAAGGTCCCCCGGCATTTTTTCGAAGAGAGAGCCGCCACACGAGAGAAACAAGAAACATAGACCAGGAGGCTGCAGATCGGAGGGGGGGAACTCCGACGGAGCCCTACCGGAGAGGTCTCCTTCTTCTCCATCGACATCTCCACCGTCTCCATGATGAAGAGGGAGTAGTCCACCTCTGGACTATGGGTTTGTGGCAGTAGCATATGTATCTCTCTCTCTTGAACTTCACTAATTAGCACCGTATGAGCTGCTGAACATGATTACGGTCACCGTTGTATTACCATTGTGGTGGATCTTTCTATGAGTTAATATATGTTGAGATTGCAATGTTTATTTCAGTTATGAAAGTAGATGCATATTATGTACCCCGTTCTTATATCCTTGTTATGATCAAGCATGTTTATGAGAGTGTGTGTGGGGGAACGTGTGCATTAGTTGGAGTAACGGGGGTGGTGAAGTGATAAGCTGACAACTTAAATAGCATGATCCATTGGGTGTTTACCTTACTTTGTTGCCTCACTAGGGATAAACCAAAATACCATTTTGCAAGGTATGGGGAGTGACTAGCCTCTACCTAAGACTAGATCCATCATGTGTTTATTTTAACTTCATGTCATTAATCTTAAAGCTATACTCTGATGTCATCTTAATTACTAAGGTGCATGATTTAGTTCACATCTTGGTGGAGTATAAGTGAGACTAATAATCAAAAGGTCTCTATGTTAGGACGTGATGCCCATATAATTAGTAACATGTCATTAAACTTGTTTGCAATCTCATATGTTAAATCTATGTCTACTCATTTGCCACACTATATTAAAGAGAGAGTGCATGTGTGAAACCATGAACCCCGGTCCATTTTTAATCATAAGAAACACCTTTCCAACCACTTTTAAGCATCTTTTACATTCAGCCATTTTAAAATCAGAAAATACAAAAACACTTTTATTCATTGCATTCACATATAAAAATCCCAAAAATACCATCTATCATCATTACTATCATCCTTGCATTATTGTTTACCACCATTACATATTTATTTACTGTTTTGCATCATTTATTATCTTAATATCATTCTCACACCTTGTGCTTTACAACCACTTGGTGAGGTTGAGGGCACAAAGCAATCTACTTTGTTTGCAAGAAATCTAGAGAAGGACAAGGAGATAAAACCCACACTATTGATTCCCCAAGAGTTCGATATTAAACCCTCGAGTCACCCTCGTGAGGAAAAACTTCCACTACTACATACTCTGCACTTGGAGGCTCAACCTATCCCTTATATTTATTATTTTCCTTTCAGGGTATCAAGAGTACTTGGTGGCAAAGTTGAGGGAGACTTCAACTACACGCCATCAGCAGCTCACAAGATCATAAGCATGAAGCACAAGAGAGAGAGAGACTACCATCTAGCTACTGCCATGGACCCAAGGTCCAAGGTGAGACTACTCACAAATCATCTCGGAGGAAGGCATGACGATGAAGAGCCCTCCGGGATCGATCTCCCCTCCGGCAGGGTGCCGGGATTTGCTTCAGATTGACCCCCGAACTAGGGTTTGAGGTGACGGCGTGTCGGGATGTCTTATGTGAAAAATAATGGCCGCCCCGACGTTTTTAGGGTTTATGGGATTTTATAGGCGTCGGAGGGGCCGAGGAGGTAGCCCACGGGCAGGGGCGGGTCCCACCCGCGGGTCCCCCCTAGGCCGCGGCAGGAGGCCGCCTGCGCCCTGTGGGTCGCCTCCGAGGCTGCCCTTCGGATTCCGTCTTCGTCTTGGCGTAAAAATAATCCTCGCAAATTTTCGTCCAATCCGAGAATATTTCCAGAAGTAAATTTCTGAAATACAAAAACAGCAAAAATAGGGAACTGGCACTGGGCATCTTGTCAATAGGTTAGTCCAACAAAATGCATAAAAATGATGTGATATGATAATAAAAACATGTGAAAACATCACAAAATTAGCATGGATCACTCAAAATTATAGATATGTTTGACACATATCACCTATTATTATTTGGCTTTTCTCTAGATAAGGTTTTAGATCTTGTAATGAAGATCATGACAAGCTCAAGTTCATCAAAAATGGATTTCGTATGAAAAACTTATTTGTGTTTTTTGATATTGGAGGTTCGCCGGTTATTATTTTAGAGAGAGTTATAACTTTTCCCATTTGGTTTTACCTTCACTTTTTGGACTATGATGTTTCTCTACATAATCTTTATAGTGCTCGCTGTGGTGATTCCAACGAGCCCAAGATCGTCGAAAACAGAGTCTGGATGCAAAACATATTGCACTTTTAGTTTTGCCGTTTTGGCTAGGCTGGCATGGCCGGCCAATTGGCCGGGGCCGCTCTGTTTGCTGGCCGGCCATATGGCTGGCCTGGCCGGCCTCGCGCAGAATTGCCCCCAACAGGAAGATTTTGGGGCACCTATTTAAGGGGCCTTCTTCCCCAATAGGTCCCCAACTTTTCCCAACTTTGGAGTACAAATTTGACCACCATTGTTGACCTCCTTTAAGCTTTGCTATCGCTCAATCCCTCCAATATTTCTTGCTAGTTTTTTAGGGAAAAGAGAGAGGAGGTTTAGATCCACGTTTCCACCGATCAATTTCTCCTCTAAGTGAGGGGAACTCTTTGGATCTAAATCTTGGAGTTTTTTTTTATGATTCTCCTTTGTTCTTCCTCTCAAATCCCTCTCTAGTATTAGTTGCTTTGGTTGGATTTGTGAGAGAAGGACTTAACCACTTAGTGTGTTCCTGCTATTTCATCGGTTGCTCGGTTTGAGTTCTCCACGGTGATTCGTGGAAGTTGAAGTTGAGAAGCTTGTTACTCTTGGGTGCCCTAGAGCTTGTTCCTCTAGGGCACGTGGGTACCCTAGATGTTCGTTGTTATCTCGGAGTTTTGGTGGCTCACGGGATTTGTTGGGAGCCTCCAATTAAGTTGTGGAGTGTAACTCAACCTTGTTCATCTCGGAGTTTTGGTGGCTCGCGGGAATTGTTGGGAGCCTCCAATCAAGTTGTGGAGATTGCTCCGACCTTGTACGGGTTCGGTGACAACCCTTAAGTGTCCCATAGTGGCTCATGGTACTCCACATTGGTGGGGGCACGAAGGAGTTACGGTGTGCCATTTGACGGCTATTCGGGGATCACTTTGTGACTCCGCACCGCTCTAAACGGAGATTAGCTTCCATTGGGAAGTGAACTTCGGGATAAATCATCGTCTCCGCGTGCCTCGGATTTCTATACCCAAGCTCTTTACTTATACAATTATCTTTATGATAGCCTTCTAGCTTGAAGTTATATATTGCTATCCTATAGTTGTTTATCTTGCTGAGCATAAGTTGTTGGTGCACATAGGTAAACCTAGCTTGTATAGGTTTTGTGCTTGATAAATTAAACACTAGTTTTATTCCACATTTATTCAATACTAAACCGTAATAATTTTAATCGCCGATTCAACCCCCCTCTAGGCGACATCCGTGTCCTTGCAACCTTAACATCCTTTGAAGCCCACATCACACCTTTCCAGAAGGTGGATGGGTGTGCATCCTGGCAGCAAAGAATGACTTGTTTATTTGTCTTATATTTAGCATCTACAACACGCTTTCATAAATATCCTTCATCCTGAAAATATGTTTTAATCCACGATCTTATCAGACAAATATTCAGGTCCTGGAGGTCTGGAATTCCCAACCCTCCAAAGTCCTTTCGCATACCAATAGAAGACCAATTTGCCAAGTTTATTTTGTTATTTCCTTCCTCGTCACTCCACATATACCTAACTAGTTGACTATTTATTAACTGAAGAGCCCATTTAGGGAACTTAAAAAGACAACATATAAATGGGAATACTGGCTAGAACAGACTGAATAAGAATCCTTTTTTGCCTCAGTTGACAAAAGTTTTCCTCTCCAACCTGACATTCTCTTCCGTAAGTTATCTATAAGAGGTTGTAGATCCTCTCTTCTTAATCAAGGCCCACATGCCGGGTTGAGCTTGGGGCAGTTGCAGGCCGCGGGAGCCTGCTTGGGTAGAACCCGCATCTGCATAATGCAGACATTTAGCATTTCATCTATCAAAGAAAAGCGGTGAGAATGAAGACAAGGAGGTGGGTAGAACCTGCATCTGGTCACGATGTTTTATCTTGCTAAAAAAATCTTATATTATGGAATGTAGGGAGTACATGTTTAGGGGGGCCACCGCCCCTCCCCCCCCCCCCCCCCCCCACACACACAAAGATTTTGCACATGTTTGAATATTTGTTTTTGAGAGAGAGCTTATGTGTAAAGGTTTTTGTGTTTTGTTCTCACAAGATCTCATATATTATGTCCCCTCCCCCTCGCCTCCAATAAAGTATGGGCAAGCTCCACTACTGCAACCGCTGGACTGACATTGAGGCATGCACCAACATAAAGGTTGGGGGTGCCAAGTTTAGCACATTGTGTGGTCAATTCATGCATGACAACTTAAATATTGTCGACATTAATTCAGACACAATATATTTCAAGTTGGCATAGTCGAAGTGGAAGCGAAGCCGATAGTGAAATAAGAGATTCTGTTTTATAACTATTTTGTTTGGAAAAATCACCGTCGCATAAACTTGTGGAGCCCAAACCCAGAAGGCCGGTTCACAAATCACAAGGAAAACACAACACCACATGTACATGGACGTCCGGTCACTATTATTTTTATTTTTTGATATTTGTGTATCCTTTTCACACTAAAAGCAAACTACCGATATATATACTATCTTGATCCCTTAATAATTTGATCCAAAAGTATGGATTTTCTGATAATACATTTTTGTAATGTTTTAATGATTGCATTAAGAAAAAATATCAGTAATATTTTAAAAAAAATCCCATATATTAACAAATATTAGTAACCGATATGCATTACCAAACTTGTGTATCTAATTTGGAATCAGAATTTTCCAGACAATAGAATAGATAATGTAAATAAAAAAATGTGAGCCATTAGATGCACAATGGATGGCTGTGATAGTATATGGACCTCATGTACATGTAGAATCGCCGCGTTGCAAATCCAAAACAAAGGGGGAAAAGAGCAACTTTGAGATGGTAAATCCGGAGGCGTCACTGCAATCGGGTCCTAGTTTTTTCACACCTAGTTGGACGTCCCTGGCCTATTCGGGATGTTCATTCCCGATCTGATGGTTGATGTGGTGTTTTTGCAAAAAACAACCCTACAGTTGGACAATAATTGGATTCGACCCCCCCCCCCCCCCCATATAAAAGGACCATATCCTGTCAAACCACTAACCCTAATCAATTTCACATCTCCTCCCCCTACGGCCTCCCCCAAGATCTCCATCCCGCATCTCCTCACACCTCCACTCCGGAGGTGGCAAGAAAAAGTAGACGGTGGGGAGGGATGCCGCCGCATCCGACGACCGACGTCTGCACTCCCTCCTTCCCCCTCTAGCCTCCATCCACCCCTCCGACGACCTGCCTCTCCATCCTCCTCCTTCGGCGTCTGACGGCATCAAGGAGGACGGCCATCTCAGACCTCCGTTCTCCCAGATCTGTTCTTGGATTCCGAAAATCAGGGGTCTAATAATGTACGTTTTTCAGATACGTTATGGAAATATATTGTACTTTTATTTATTTGTTAGGTGATCTTATTTCGATCATTACACTTTGTTTTTTGATACGTGATGTCTAGATCCAAAAAAAATCATGAAACTAATACTCCAAAACACCTTGGATTGTTGCACATCTGGTTTTTTGGATTCAAGCATTAATATCCGGATTCATGCATTAATAAGAAATTTTTGCATCCGATTTTTAATCTGTTCTCTTCTTTTGTTTAGAATCGGTTCTTACATCTGGATTTTTTAGTTATCTATTTTAGAAATCTGTTCATCAAAGATGTTAATACATGCTACGAAAATCACTTTCGATGCATTCCCCATTTTGGCTGCCATAGTCCGAAAGGAAGCAAAAATCCGAAAATCTCGTTAATGTGTAAATCCGGAAAATTGTGTGTTAATACATCTATATCCAAATTTATTGTTAACACAGTGATTATGACAAATGAGGAGAGAGAAAACTGGTACGGAGTACTCTCCTACCGTGAGGTACTGAAAACAGACGTGGCAGGCCTGACGAACTACATGCACACGCGCATCGATGCATCATAACCACAAGTTTCAGCTTCTAGATGAACGGTAAGCCACGTGCATGCGTTGACAGTAAGGGAAGGTTCGCATGCGTACAAGTTTATTTATGCACTGTAGTATAATTCTGATATACTCTCTAGTTTAATTTGTTTGTCAATTCTCAAACACGTGGGATGGAAATTAAGTTTTAGTGTTTTACAGTCAAACATGAATGGTCCTGAAGTTGGACCTTTCGACGCTCGATCCAGACGGTTATCACAAAACCAGACAATGACACACACACAAGACCAGACAAGGTGAAAGCAACTTGATCTTTGAACAGCTTGGATTTGATTAATTTCGTTCTTACAGCATTACATGGCACGATCGAACACGTAGTACACCGTAATCACGTACGCGCGGTCGTGCTAGCTAAGCTAAGCTAGGTGGATGACGCCGTGCTCGCGGGAAGGTGCGCGGCGGAGCAGTGGAGCATGGTGGTGAGCTCCTTGGAGGCGACGATGGACTTGTAGATCTCCATCACCAACCGCTTCTCGAACTCCGACGGGCCCTGCGCGGCCGCCGCTGCCGCACCCGGCAGAAGCAGCTTCTGCTGGTGCTTCCGCCGCGGCACCCGCTTCGCGCACATCCCGTCGGGCAGCCCCGTGGCCGCGGCCTTCCTGGCCACGGTGAGCATGCCACCCACGTACGCGTCCCGCAGCCGGCACAGCAGCCGCCGG
>QRDG01000644.1:0-12697 GCA_012064385.1 Puccinellia tenuiflora | reverse complement strand
GTTGAATTTCGGCGCGGCGTCACGCCACGCCCTTTGCGAGAATTTTAGGCAGAGTGAAATAAAAAGGAGAAGGATAACATCTACATGGATAGATGAAAGAGAAGTAGCTCTAAGTTTCCGGCTGATGCTCTTGTCATTGGCAGTTACATAACAGTGGCGATGCAATTTTCAGGTTATAGACACTGCTAAGAAAACAAAATGCTAATGAGTGCAAGTACGCTTTCAAGTAGTAATAATTGGATATAAATCTGAATCTTATTTGGACCTCACAATGAGGATTAAATATATAAGAAATGCATTGAAACTATATGATCAGATAAGGCCAAATAAGAAATCATAGATACATCAAGCGGTCAGGAATAGTTGATTTGCTTCATTAAACATATCATTACAATTCCAAAACGATAGCGCGCATATATCATATATAGGTAGCGAACCAACCATCTATATAATATTACAAATGCTTAATAATCACTCAACTCCATAATTGCAAATAAATTAGTAGGTAACTGTGAACGATAAGTTGAAACATGAAATAATCAATCACGGTGAATAAACGGAAGCCTAACTTGTCACATAAGAAGTTGAAAATATCCGGCAAAGATCAAGATGTTGGACAATGCAATTTTGTTACCAAAGTTCAGGTCTGATCTAGCTAGCAGTGTAGCTGTAGAAATATACTCTAATTTGAAGCTTTGCTGACTGGAGCATCCTTTTTGTTCTCCAAAGAGATCGTGAAGCATAGAACTTAAAAGTAATATTTTGTTTTCTGCTATCAGAGTCAACAATTTGATATCAAAATTATAACGATAAAGGAATAACCAAAGGTCATGTGATGAAGAAACAAAAGTAGAGCAACAATAGTAATTTGGCACCAGCAACAACACAATAAATAATAGGTAAATGCCCCGGCCACTCTATAGAGAAGAAAGAAAAAGAGAATCTAATCGATAGTAGCCTGACCTGTAGTAAATCGAACCACCGTCATTCCCTGTACAGCCACAATATCCATTACATATGCACCCAACCTGCAAAATAATAAGTTTTTATGAATGCTACGGACCAATTGTGGAAAACTAAGCATCAAGCAGTCCTCTCATGTGAATCTCGTTGGATAATATAAGCAAATACAATAGCATGCAGACATAGGCAGTAATCAGCCATAATTTGCACGGTGAAGGACCTACCGCCACCATAAACCACAATCTAGGCGCAATCAGGGACAAACATATCTAATGCAATCGTCAGTATCTTTTAAATTCCAATAAAAGAGGAAAATATTACATTAAAGAAAGACAGTCAGAAAGTGTCACCCGGATGTGGAAGGGTAAGCACACTAATGTTATTAGTACACTCATGGCCTCAAGCATTATAATATAACACTAACACTCACTTGCTAATGTATAACTACAGGGCTTAATATTCATTTCTAGTTTTTTACTAAAAAACAAAATTAATATGAAATGAACACTCTGAATACATCAACCTTCTTTTCACTGCCCACGCCATCTTATAACGTAAGCAAAGTAAACAATATACACAACAAAACTGGAGGCAGTGTACTGTTGATCTAAAGTATAGTCAGTCAATTAGATTACAGATACACAAGTACTAACCTAAGGCTTACAGGTATATGGAAATTTTACCTGATTCATGTTTGTTGAAAATAAAATTGGCTCAAGTTTACATGAAAGAAGCGACGTAAGCTGCATAAATGTTCAGGGGAAGAAAATGGGAAGCACACTATATATTCATTTGAAGGAACAAATAATGATAGAAGGCATTCCCAATTTGCACAATAAACACAGTCAGTTCATCTATGCAATCTAGGATCATAATGTAAATCCAATAACTAACCAATGAATAGAGAGCAAATGGGAATTTACACCAGGGCATATGTGATAAGCATGTTGCGTATGCAAAATATACTCCAGAATTTTATATAAGCGAGACCTATTGAGTATAAGACATATTCTCGAATATGCCAAAGAGAATAAGAACATTAATCAACAGTAATAGCTAACTAAATATAAGCTCCGTTCACAATGTCTGCTGTCCTGAGTACAAAACCATGTAAATACATATTAAATATTAACTATCAAGCAAATGGGATGCTTGCATACTCAATAATGAATAATATCTTTTGCAAGTGTTTCATGAAAGGCAATAAACTAAATGAATAGGCGTCCCAACAATATGAAAAACAGCAAAATAAAAGCAAGCACCTGGACAAATTCAGAGAACAATTGGCCAAGACATCTTCTAGAATGTAAGTAAATTGTATCATTTTAATATATACCAAGGGAACAAATATTCTCTTGAAGCATATCCATCAAATAAATACAGCCAAAAGTCCCAACAACAATAGCACACCTGCAGTAGAGTCAGCAAGGAAGTACATTAAAAATGGTCAGCGACAATGAAATACCTTTTAATTTTAGCCCAACCTGCAAAACTTTAAATCACAGCAAGTAATTACGGTAAATAAATCTAATCTTCTAATTTGAAGCAAGAAAATCCTACATTTAGCATCTTGGTAACCATACATGAACATCTGTTGTAGCCTGAAGATAATTTATAAATAGGCATGTACCAAATCTCTCTGAAGTTGGTACTACATATAGTTGAGTATTAGCATCAACCAGGTGTAGGGACAGATTTGGATATTTGTGCAAGGATAATTTCACAAATGAAAGTAGCAACTCTGTGATAAAATACTCCCATCAAAGTTTACATTTCAATCTGTTGATGATCAATATTCATACTGCTTCTTATCAAACATAATTAAGTCGACAATTTTATATACATAAGTGCCATTCAATTAATTTGACATGATTGGCAAAACCAAAATAGGTAAAAAGAAAAGGCGAGAGTAAGTTGTACAGATTACAGTCCACTTATCTGCATCTTCCCACCCTCAGCACATAACAGGAAAACCAAAAAAGAAAAAAACCTGCCGTAATGCTCCAACACATGGATAATGGCACTCACTCGTTGGCTGCAGGACACCTGAACTCAAAAGCCTACAGTTGTATAAGCATCAACTGACTGCACGAAATACGGGCTTCTTTGACAGAAGCAACATTTGTTCCATAGAATAAATTGACCAAAAAGACATGCAACAGTTTGCCAAATTATTTGGTACTACTAAATCTATTTTGCTAACATCGATTTTAATTTGTTGTGGTGGTATAATACTACAGTCCAGAACTAAAGCACATACATTTGGAACATATATACTGCAGTCCTAAACGAAAGCACTTAAGCAAGTATATTTCAGTACAACTACAGTCCAAAAGAAAGCTGGAACGTAATACAAATTATGGAGCTGCAGCTCTCACTCTATCCATTAAATAGGACAAACAATGTGGAAGGAACAGTGATAGAAGAAGGAAATAATGCCACAACGGAAATATTTTTGGAGGGACAGATAAATAATGGAACATGTAATGAATGTCCTAATACAATTTTAGTTTTGAACCCACAAAGTATAACATTAAACTTTTATCTCCAATGAATTTGAGAGCTCTAGTGGCGGAACAGATTAATCAAACACGCCTGACGGAATGCGTGGACATCAGCAGCTAGCTATGCCATCGATCGACCGATCGATTGTAGGTGAGCAGCAGCTATCCATCGAGCCATCTAAACACTCACGCGAGGAAACTGCCGGCACCAGATCGACCAGCCAAGAAGTCAACGACGGCCAGATCGACCGAGGCGTGCTGGAGGAGGCGGGGCAAGACCACCGCGCGCCATGGAAGGACCATCTCGATCTCCGCCTGCGCGCCGGCATCTGCGCCGCCAGGGATTGAGAGAGCAGAGGCCGCCGGGGACGACGGCAGGCTCAAGTCCATGACTGGGCTGGAGCTCGTCGGCCGACGTCTTCCGCGACCAGGCGCGCGCCTCGCCCTCCAGCTGGGGCTTGTCGTGGAGCGAGCGCGGCCAAATTCAGCTGGACGGGGAGGCTCGGGTGCAAGGCCACGGTGGCAGGGAGGCCGGGCGGTGACAGGGCGGCTCGAGGCCAGCCGGTGGCGGAGCGGCAGCGGCTAGGAGGAGCTGGCGCCGGCCGGAGTTGCAGGGGGCGGCCGCCATGGCGAGGAGCCGGACAGGGGAGGCGGCGACGACCTGAGGTCGAGGCGTGGGGAAGCAGGGAGACGGCGGCGGCCAGAGGAGGCAAGGTCGCGGGAGGCCGAGCTTGGAGGCGACGGGAGAGAGGAGCTCAGTAGGAGAGCGGTGCGGGCTGCGGGAGCTGGCCGCGGAAGGAGAGGAAGAGCAGGCGTGGGCGGGGCTCGGCCGCGAGAGCAGAGAGGAGGCGAGGTGGCGAACTGGGCTGGTCCCGGCTCGATCTGCTCGAAGAGGAGGTAGAGGAGATTGAGGCGGTTCCGGCGGTGGCCCCCGTTTCGTCCGACACGGCCGGAGATGCAGCGGTGGGATGGGGCGCGCGCGGCCGCAGCTGGAGAGGAGAGGCGAATCGCCGCGGTAGGGAGGCAGAGGACCGCGAGGCGCGTCATTTGCGCCACAGCACGGCGGCGGAGGTGGCCGGACCTCGCCGGACTAAAGGGGCGGCGGCGGGCAGCTCCGTGGGAGCGAAAGGCGACCTCCGCGTCGCGCACGAGAGAGGAGGGCGAGGGGGATTTCTGCCGACGTTTTTGCAGAGAAGCCATCTGACTTTCCCGTAATAGCGAGTAGGTCCCTCACAGCAATGAAATGTGGACTGCGGGTTTGATTTACCAATTAGTGAGGGTTGTTTTTGCAAAACCGTCACGAACGCGTCCTGCTCACCGTCGGATCGCCTGCGGACGGCCGGGATCGCGCGCACTGTAGTACTGTAGCTAGCTACAGTAGCCGATCGCTGAGAGGCCTCCATTTCGTTTGACTTTAATATAGTTCATTTAATATGGTCTTTGATTGTTCGCGTGTGCCTTCCTCCTCCCTCTAAACCCGCTCAAGCACCTCCTCTCGACCTCTCCACTTAATTTTGCTCGGAGTGAAACCGTTTTGGGCATGAATTGTGTGAAATTTTTATCACTCTCAGCTAGTACTAGTTGAATTTCGGCGCGGCGTCACGCCACGCCCTTTGCGAGAATTTTAGGCAGAGTGAAATAAAAGGAGAAGGATAACATCTACATGGATAGATGAAAGAGAAGTAGCTCTAAGTTTCCGGCTGATGCTCTTGTCATTGGCAGTTACATAACAGTGGCGATGCAATTTTCAGGTTATAGACACTGCTAAGAAAACAAAATGCTAATGAGTGCAAGTACGCTTTCAAGTAGTAATAATTGGATATAAATCTGAATCTTATTTGGACCTCACAATGAGGATTAAATATATAAGAAATGCATTGAAACTATATGATCAGATAAGGCCAAATAAGAAATCATAGATACATCAAGCGGTCAGGAATAGTTGATTTGCTTCATTAAACATATCATTACAATTCCAAAACGATAGCGCGCATATATCATATATAGGTAGCGAACCAACCATCTATATAATATTACAAATGCTTAATAATCACTCAACTCCATAATTGCAAATAAATTAGTAGGTAACTGTGAACGATAAGTTGAAACATGAAATAATCAATCACGGTGAATAAACGGAAGCCTAACTTGTCACATAAGAAGTTGAAAATATCCGGCAAAGATCAAGATGTTGGACAATGCAATTTTGTTACCAAAGTTCAGGTCTGATCTAGCTAGCAGTGTAGCTGTAGAAATATACTCTAATTTGAAGCTTTGCTGACTGGAGCATCCTTTTTGTTCTCCAAAGAGATCGTGAAGCATAGAACTTAAAAGTAATATTTTGTTTTCTGCTATCAGAGTCAACAATTTGATATCAAAATTATAACGATAAAGGAATAACCAAAGGTCATGTGATGAAGAAACAAAAGTAGAGCAACAATAGTAATTTGGCACCAGCAACAACACAATAAATAATAGGTAAATGCCCCGGCCACTCTATAGAGAAGAAAGAAAAAGAGAATCTAATCGATAGTAGCCTGACCTGTAGTAAATCGAACCACCGTCATTCCCTGTACAGCCACAATATCCATTACATATGCACCCAACCTGCAAAATAATAAGTTTTTATGAATGCTACGGACCAATTGTGGAAAACTAAGCATCAAGCAGTCCTCTCATGTGAATCTCGTTGGATAATATAAGCAAATACAATAGCATGCAGACATAGGCAGTAATCAGCCATAATTTGCACGGTGAAGGACCTACCGCCACCATAAACCACAATCTAGGCGCAATCAGGGACAAACATATCTAATGCAATCGTCAGTATCTTTTAAATTCCAATAAAAGAGGAAAATATTACATTAAAGAAAGACAGTCAGAAAGTGTCACCCGGATGTGGAAGGGTAAGCACACTAATGTTATTAGTACACTCATGGCCTCAAGCATTATAATATAACACTAACACTCACTTGCTAATGTATAACTACAGGGCTTAATATTCATTTCTAGTTTTTTACTAAAAAACAAAATTAATATGAAATGAACACTCTGAATACATCAACCTTCTTTTCACTGCCCACGCCATCTTATAACGTAAGCAAAGTAAACAATATACACAACAAAACTGGAGGCAGTGTACTGTTGATCTAAAGTATAGTCAGTCAATTAGATTACAGATACACAAGTACTAACCTAAGGCTTACAGGTATATGGAAATTTTACCTGATTCATGTTTGTTGAAAATAAAATTGGCTCAAGTTTACATGAAAGAAGCGACGTAAGCTGCATAAATGTTCAGGGGAAGAAAATGGGAAGCACACTATATATTCATTTGAAGGAACAAATAATGATAGAAGGCATTCCCGATTTGCACAATAAACACAGTCAGTTCATCTATGCAATCTAGGATCATAATGTAAATCCAATAACTAACCAATGAATAGAGAGCAAATGGGAATTTACACCAGGGCATATGTGATAAGCATGTTGCGTATGCAAAATATACTCCAGAATTTTATATAAGCGAGACCTATTGAGTATAAGACATATTCTCGAATATGCCAAAGAGAATAAGAACATTAATCAACAGTAATAGCTAACTAAATATAAGCTCCGTTCACAATGTCTGCTGTCCTGAGTACAAAACCATGTAAATACATATTAAATATTAACTATCAAGCAAATGGGATGCTTGCATACTCAATAATGAATAATATCTTTTGCAAGTGTTTCATGAAAGGCAATAAACTAAATGAATAGGCGTCCCAACAATATGAAAAACAGCAAAATAAAAGCAAGCACCTGGACAAATTCAGAGAACAATTGGCCAAGACATCTTCTAGAATGTAAGTAAATTGTATCATTTTAATATATACCAAGGGAACAAATATTCTCTTGAAGCATATCCATCAAATAAATACAGCCAAAAGTCCCAACAACAATAGCACACCTGCAGTAGAGTCAGCAAGGAAGTACATTAAAAATGGTCAGCGACAATGAAATACCTTTTAATTTTAGCCCAACCTGCAAAACTTTAAATCACAGCAAGTAATTACGGTAAATAAATCTAATCTTCTAATTTGAAGCAAGAAAATCCTACATTTAGCATCTTGGTAACCATACATGAACATCTGTTGTAGCCTGAAGATAATTTATAAATAGGCATGTACCAAATCTCTCTGAAGTTGGTACTACATATAGTTGAGTATTAGCATCAACCAGGTGTAGGGACAGATTTGGATATTTGTGCAAGGATAATTTCACAAATGAAAGTAGCAACTCTGTGATAAAATACTCCCATCAAAGTTTACATTTCAATCTGTTGATGATCAATATTCATACTGCTTCTTATCAAACATAATTAAGTCGAAAATTTTATATACATAAGTGCCATTCAATTAATTTGACATGATTGGCAAAACCAAAATAGGTAAAAAGAAAAGGCGAGAGTAAGTTGTACAGATTACAGTCCACTTATCTGCATCTTCCCACCCTCAGCACATAACAGGAAAACCAAAAAAGAAAAAAACCTGCCGTAATGCTCCAACACATGGATAATGGCACTCACTCGTTGGCTGCAGGACACCTGAACTCAAAAGCCTACAGTTGTATAAGCATCAACTGACTGCACGAAATACGGGCTTCTTTGACAGAAGCAACATTTGTTCCATAGAATAAATTGACCAAAAAGACATGCAACAGTTTGCCAAATTATTTGGTACTACTAAATCTATTTTGCTAACATCGATTTAATTTGTTGTGGTGGTATAATACTACAGTCCAGAACTAAAGCACATACATTTGGAACATATATACTGCAGTCCTAAACGAAAGCACTTAAGCAAGTATATTTCAGTACAACTACAGTCCAAAAGAAAGCTGGAACGTAATACAAATTATGGAGCTGCAGCTCTCACTCTATCCATTAAATAGGACAAACAATGTGGAAGGAACAGTGATAGAAGAAGGAAATAATGCCACAACGGAAATATTTTTGGAGGGACAGATAAATAATGGAACATGTAATGAATGTCCTAATACAATTTTAGTTTTGAACCCACAAAGTATAACATTAAACTTTTATCTCCAATGAATTTGAGAGCTCTAGTGGCGGAACAGATTAATCAAACACGCCTGACGGAATGCGTGGACATCAGCAGCTAGCTATGCCATCGATCGACCGATCGATTGTAGGTGAGCAGCAGCTATCCATCGAGCCATCTAAACACTCACGCGAGGAAACTGCCGGCACCAGATCGACCAGCCAAGAAGTCAACGACGGCCAGATCGACCGAGGCGTGCTGGAGGAGGCGGGGCAAGACCACCGCGCGCCATGGAAGGACCATCTCGATCTCCGCCTGCGCGCCGGCATCTGCGCCGCCAGGGATTGAGAGAGCAGAGGCCGCCGGGGACGACGGCAGGCTCAAGTCCATGACTGGGCTGGAGCTCGTCGGCCGACGTCTTCCGCGACCAGGCGCGCGCCTCGCCCTCCAGCTGGGGCTTGTCGTGGAGCGAGCGCGGCCAAATTCAGCTGGACGGGGAGGCTCGGGTGCAAGGCCACGGTGGCAGGGAGGCCGGGCGGTGACAGGGCGGCTCGAGGCCAGCCGGTGGCGGAGCGGCAGCGGCTAGGAGGAGCTGGCGCCGGCCGGAGTTGCAGGGGGCGGCCGCCATGGCGAGGAGCCGGACAGGGGAGGCGGCGACGACCTGAGGTCGAGGCGCGGGGAAGCAGGGAGACGGCGGCGGCCAGAGGAGGCAAGGTCGCGGGAGGCCGAGCTTGGAGGCGACGGGAGAGAGGAGCTCAGTAGGAGAGCGGTGCGGGCTGCGGGAGCTGGCCGCGGAAGGAGAGGAAGAGCAGGCGTGGGCGGGGCTCGGCCGCGAGAGCAGAGAGGAGGCGAGGTGGCGAACTGGGCTGGTCCCGGCTCGATCTGCTCGAAGAGGAGGTAGAGGAGATGGAGGCGGTTCCGGCGGTGGCCCCCGTTTCGTCCGACACGGCCGGAGATGCAGCGGTGGGATGGGGCGTGCGCGGCCGCAGCTGGAGAGGAGAGGCGAATCGCCGCGGTAGGGAGGCAGAGGACCGCGAGGCGTGTCATTTGCGCCACAGCACGGCGGCGGAGGTGGCCGGACCTCGCGGACTAAAGGGGCGGCGGCGGGCAGCTCCGTGGGAGCGAAAGGCGACCTCCGCGTCGCGCACGAGAGAGGAGGGCGAGGGGGATTTCTGCGACGTTTTTGCAGAGAAGCCATCTGACTTTCCCGTAATAGCGAGTAGGTCCCTCACAGCAATGAAATGTGGACTGCGGGTTTGATTTACCAATTAGTGAGGGTTGTTTTTGCAAAACCGTCACGAACGCGTCCTGCTCACCGTCGGATCGCCTGCGGACGGCCGGGATCGCGCGCACTGTAGTACTGTAGCTAGCTACAGTAGCCGATCGCTGAGAGGCCTCCATTTCATTTGACTTTAATATAGTTAGTAGATGCTTGCGCATTGGTCTAGCTGCGTTGCCTTACGCGTCAATAAACCCGACCGGAGGGAATATAAATTTTGATCAAACCTAAGACAAGATTAGGTGGGCTTAGCCCACCCTTGGGAGTTGATCCATACCCCCACTCAGTTTGTTGACCCGATTCGTTTATTATTTGGCCCGCCGACGTGGATTTATTTTTACAAAAATAAGCCCTAGCACTATGTAATGGTAAAAAATACTCCCCACATGCCAACCGACGGAAAGCACCACCTGCCAACACGTGTTGCATTCCGCCACTCCAGCCGGCGGAAGATCGCGTGGGCTGCCTTCCTGTCTCGACGGTCGGAAACCCACATAAACTTCCCACCGATTGAGTTGGCGGAATGTACAAATGTCATTTTTGTAGGCTTTCCATCAGGACAGATTTGACACTCCATTAGCTTGGTGTATTTTTACCTTTTTAGCCATTACAATTTGCAAAGTGTGGAGTTACATTCGTAAAAAAAAAAATCAGCGGACGTGATAGTATGAACTCGAGAGAAAGAGACGGCAACGGCAAAGACAACGGTCTGAGGTCGACTCTTCCATTCACGGGACACCCGTGTCATCACACCGAAGTCATCACGATCGCCAAGCCACCCACTCACCGCGCCCCTCGAGGCTCGAGCCACGAACCACTCACTAACGTCCGGGGCCCGCACCTCCGGGCCCCCGTGTCAGTAGCCGCGGACCCACACCGGGTCGGCCACCTCACGCCGCTCTCGCCATCCATCCTCTCTCTGCCTCACCACCAGCAGCCCAGCACCAAAAGGGAAAAGCTCCTCTCGCCTGCTCTGCTTCGCTCGGCGCCTCAGTCTGGCTCTGGAACAATCCCGAGCAGAGAAATTTCGCACCTCGCCCCCACTCCCCCGCCGATCGGAACTCCCCGCGACCGCGAGAATCCACCGGCGAACCCTCCCGTCGTCGAAGCGCAGGCAAGGCAACCCCTCTCTCTAATCGCAATCTCTCCCCCGCCGTCGCGGTTTCGTTCCGCGTGCTACTCGGGGTTGGTCTGTTCGTCTTGCGCGTGCCTAGGCGACCGCGAGCCCCGTAGATGAACTGAACTGAACTGAACTGAACTGAGCCGGGTAGGTAGGACTAGGACTAGGACTAGGCGGGGTGTTTGTCTTTGGTTCCCCCAACCCAGGGCTCTTTGCGTTGATTATTTATTGCTTTTAAGTAGTAGCACTCTCTTCTTTTTCTGCGAAAAAAGTAGCTGTACTCTCTTGTTGTTTGCTGCCGTGCACGCCTGCGCATGTGCTCCTATATTTTTCCTACAAAAATCCTGTGAATCAAAGGAGGCCTACTGTTCGTTCTACGATTCATCTTTTGCACTGCATGTGCATACCGTGTTGCACTATGATTAGTCGATTGATTGATGGATGGGGACGGTGTAATACCGAAATCCTGTTCTTCTAATGTGAAGAAAAAAGCATTTTCGTGTAGATTCGTTCTACTACTTTCAGAATGTTATGCTACCTGAAGCAGTTGTCATCCTTTAGATATGAAATAAGACTAGCGTTGTTTTTCATATTCAGGTGCTGCTGTTTGGTGCGTATCCAGTTGGGGGCGCCGAGTGAAGCGCCGGCATGGGGGGCGTGTTTGGACGCCACGACGCCGCGAGCAAGCAGAGCTCACATGGTTCCAAGCTGGAGGCGAAGATGGTGGAGTCCATGCGGCAGAGAGCGTCGCATGGAACTCCAGTGAAATCGTTCAATACTATTATCATGAAGTTCCCGAGGATCGACGAGGGCTTGAGGAAATGCAAGACTATCTTCGAGCAATTCGGTGAGCTCTGATACCCCGGCCTGTTTACAAGCTAGTCATGTTTCTTAGGGTATCTCTTTTATGCTCATAGTTAGCGAACTCACTATAGTTATATTGAGCACAATTCTTAATTACTTTGTTCTCAAGCTATACAGGAATGGAAGAGATCAATAAATTATTTATTCCTGAATTCTTGTTTAACTTGTTGTTCTTGTCGATAACTTGCTGAACTGAAGTAATGTGTTACACAATTATACAGACTTATGTTAGCAAGCACAACTAGTTTAGGCTTTATCTTGTTTCTTGTGTAACTGACACATCAAGAACTGTCCTTTTGTTTTTGTTTTCTACCTCTGTCAGACGAAGATTCCAATGGTGAGATAGACAAAGGAGAACTGAAGAATTGTTTTCAGAAGCTGGAAATCTCATTCGCAGAGGAGGAAATAAGTGATCTCTTCGAAGCTTGTGATGTAACTGAAAGTATGGGCATGAAGTTCAACGAGTTCATTGTCTTTCTGTGCCTTGTTTATCTTCTCAATGATCCGGCTACGTCAGAAGCAGTATCCTTCATACTTTACTGTGCACTAACAGGCTGATGCTTCTCTTCTTGTTATCACACTATTAATATCATTGCTAGAGAGCCATGACAAGTAAATACAGTATAATTTTATATGCCAGTTATTTTGCTTGTTGGCAAACTTTGAAGGATACTGCAGTCTTATAACAGAAAAGAAGACATTTTCCACGCAAAAAATTATCACTTGATTGGGTTATAAAGATTTGTTAAATTGTATGTCACAATTTTTTACTCAGTAGACAGTACAAGTTTATATGTCTTACACTAATTCTGTTACGAGCATTTTCCTTTCCTTGACCTGATGCACAGAAGACAAAGATGGGATTGGGAAATCTTGAGTCAACTTTGAGACCTTGGTGATGCATTTGTCTTCTTGGATAAGA
>QRDG01000643.1:127814-240295 GCA_012064385.1 Puccinellia tenuiflora | reverse complement strand
AAATTTGTGCCATTGAATATAAACATGGAATTGTGCACTAATCCTCTAAACGACATCTTTACTCTCTAGGCGGTAAAGCCCAACAAGAGAGCCGAGGCTCTGATACCAATTGAAAGGACAAGGATGTCGCCTAGAGGGGGGGGGTGAATAGGCGATTTAAACTTTTTCGATATAAGGGCTTGATAATTGCGGAATAAAACTAGATGTTTAAATTAACAAGCCAACAACCTAATATACTAGGTTTGCCCAAGTGCACCAACAACTTATGCTAAGCAATAAAGCAACAAGATGATATCAATATATATGACTTCAAGCACGAAGGCTATCACAATGTAAATTGCATAAGTAAAAAGCTCGGGTATAAAAATAACCGAGACACACGGAGACGAGGATATATTCCTGAGTTCCTCATTGTTAAGGGAGTACGTCTCGTTGGAAGGGTGTGAGCTCGCCACAAGAGGCCTACTCAAGATGCCACAAAGGCCTCACCCTATTCTCCAATGAACCGCACCCAAGAGTTTGGTTCACCTTCCACTATCGGAATCCTTCAAGGCGGAATCCGGAGCCTTTACAACATTTGGTGCACACACCCACAACTTAATCGGGGGCTCCCAACACTTACCCGAAGCTTCACAACTCGAAGTCTTCGCGGGCACCTCCAACCGTCTAGGGTACACAATGCAGCCAAAAGGCACAAGCTCTTGGGAACACAATGCACCCAAGAGTAACAAGCTTCTCAACTTTAATCCCATGTATCACCGTGGAGAGAGCAAACCTATGCAACAAATGCAAAAGGCAAAAACACACTAAGTGGTCAAATCCTTCTCTCCGGAATCCAACCAAAGCAACTAATGCTATGGAGGGATTTAAGAGGAAGAACAAAGAGGATGAACACAAAGTAACCCCAAGATCTAGATCCAACGAGTTCCCCTCAATTAGAGGAGATTTGATTTGGTGGGAAGAACGGATCTAGATCTCCTCTCTCTTTTCCTCTAATTTGAGGCAAGAATCATGGAGGAATAGAGAGAAAACCAAGCTTCAAGAGGTCAACAATGGGGGGAAAAGATGTGCTAGGAAGCTCTGGTCACTCTGGGGAAGAAGGGGGCCTTTTATAGGTCCCCACGAAAAAGAGCCGTTGCAGGAAACTTACCCCGGAGACTTCGGTCTGCCCAGGCCGGATAATCCGGCCCAACCGGAGACTCCGGGGTCATTCCGGGGTGTCTCCGGACAGGGCTACAGAGCCGCACCACCCTTTCGACGAAAAAACAAAGTTTCAGACCGGAGACTCCGGTCTAGGGCCGGAGACTCCGGCCTACAGAAAAACTGCAGAAACAGCAAAACGAAAACTGCAATAACTTTTTTACCCGGACTCCCATTTCGATGATCTTGGGCTCGTTGGAACCGCAACGAAGAACTCTACAAGATCATGCAGAGAAACATCATAGTCCAACAATGGAGAATAAAACCAAATGTAGAGAGGTAAATCTTCTCCAAAAAGGAACAACTGGTAAATCCTCCAACATCAAAAACCAACAAGTTTTTCATCAAGACTCCGTTTTCTATGATCTTGGGCTTGTTTCAAAGATAATTACAAGCCCTACAAGATCATGAATATACACATCATAGTCCATCATGTGAGGAGGAAATCATAAGGAGAGAGTTTGACCTCTCTTAGAAGAGACAAACCGGTAAAACCTCCAATATCAAAAACGCAAGAAGATATTCATGAAATCCGTTTTTGATGAACTAGAGGTTGGTATGGAGATGAACACAAGCTCTAAATTCTCACATGGTTAAAAGCCAAATAACAACCAAGAAAGATGATGCCAAGGATGCAAAGGTTTGAGCTCTCCACGAACGATACGAACAAGATACTCGGCCGAGAGCCCCACTTGATAGTACGGCTATCTATCCTATAACCCGGTCTCTCCACTAACATCATGAGACCGGTAAAATAGAAACACTATCAAGATCATACCTTTGCCTTGCGCTTAATCCGCTTGAGCTAGATGATGACGATCTTTGTCTTGTCAAGTTGAACCACCTTTCTTGATTGCGCTCCGCTTGGTGAAGACTCGCTAATAGCTACCCCATACACCAATATGGGAGAGGCACTCTTCGGCATATCTTCACTTGGACTTGAGTGTTGATCAACACGCACTTAGCCTTGATCAACAAATACTCTTCTTTCCTTAGCCTTGACTCCAACAAATGGAGATCAAGCAAAGCAAATGGACACACCTAAAAGTAGCTCAATACAAATATTAGTCCATAGAGATTGTCATTAATTACCAAAACCATGCATGGTACCATGCATGGGGGCAACCATGCACTTTCAATGATTCCCTGCCCGGCACCCGAAACGGGAGTTTTCACCTCTAAGTGTCGGAACTTACTACGGAGTAAGCGGGGTCGGTGAAGCAGGTCGCACCTCGGAGTTGTATCTTGGTTCCCGCAACCTACCAACACAGTATTATACATATATTAGGGACTCATGCAAGTTTTGGTGGGATTCCGACGCTCCAAACCCCAGCTACCTCGAAACCCTACACCCGCTGGAAAAAAGTCCAACTTGTCAATCTACCCCTTTGACCGGCGTCGAGAGGGGGTAGAAACATGAACAATATATAGATAATTAATGTATTAACTAATAGTAATAAACAGTCAAAAAAATAGTAAAGAAGAAAAACAATTAAAAGAGAAAACAAATTGAAAAACTCCTTTGCCATGCGCTTTTTCGTAGAACATCACGGCAAAGGGCAGGCACACGGCAAAGAAAGCTTTTGCCGTGTGCCGGCAGAGATCTTTACCATGTGCCACATTTTGCACGCACGGCAAAGAAACCGTGCGTTCTGATTGGTCAGAAAGAGTTCACGCGGATCATGCCTATGAGCTGTTGGATTATTTGATCCTGTCGATCCAACGCCTCCTAACGTATTTAAGAAAGCACACGATCCATGTAGTTTCTTTCTGATTGGTTGAGACTAGCCTCCAGGTGGCGCACGTGATGACGTGAAGCATCTAGATAGCTAGCTAGTTAGTCCTCCCTCCGTATCAAAATATAAGATGTTTTAGCATTTGACTTTCCATCCGTATCTAGACATGTTTTAGTGCAAGGTTCACATTAATCTTGCACTAAAACATGTCTAGATACGGATGGAAAGCCAAATGCTAAAACATCTTATATTTTGATACGGAGGGAGTACTATTTTCGATTGATCAATCCAGCATCCCGTCCGCTAGCTGGCTGAAGGCCTGGCTAGCTCGTCGCGCTCCGTTGACCCAATCCAGTATGCACGGAGGTCCTCCGCGTCGCCGTGGCCGAGGTCCTGAGGCCGGACCCGGAGCTGGCCGCGTTCATGGCCTTCCTCTTCGTCACCGCGTGCATGGAAGCCAAGCTCGACGGCCTCCGCGACCTGTCCCCTCCACCGAGGCTGCCGGCACCGGCGCCCTGGCCGCGTTCCAGCTGACGCGCCGCCCACCGGCACGATGGCGGACCACACGGCCGCGGCGCTTGACTTCATCAAATCTGGGCGGCCATCGCGAGGGACGACCTCAGTGCCTCGTCCGCCACCTCCGCGCGGGCGCTCGCCTCTAGGCCGAGGCCGCCACCGCCGTCCATGCTTGCCGCGCTCCAGCCCAAGGCTGTCGTCTTCGACGCGCAGCCTGCCGTCGACCTCCGCCTCGCCAACGTCGACCTCCGTGCAAGCCATGGTCCGCGTCGCCGTCATCGTCCAGCTTGGTCCCGCGCACGCTCCTCCGCCTCGCGCACGGAACAGATCGGAGCGGGGTGTTGGCGGCGTGCATGGTCGTCGGTCGAGCCGGCCTCGAGCTGCTCCAAGTCCTCTACCCCGGCCGCCTCGCTCACGACGCCGTCGAGTTCGGTGCTGCCTCGCCCGGGACGGGGGATTTTTTTTCTGACACCATCCCTCTTTACCGTGTGTTTTGCTGGTACACACGGCAAATGGTTTGCTGTGTGCTTTTCTTCTGAACACGGCAGATTGACCAGCACCGTGCCGTCAGCTACCTTACCTCAAACAACTTTATTTTGCTGTGTGGTGGGAAAAACACACGGCAAGGACTTTGCCGATGCGAATTGTGCCGTGAGAGTTTTGCCGTGTTGTTCCGCACGGCAACCGTAAAGCCTTTGCCGTGCGGTTTGGATGCATGGCAAAGAATGAATTTCCGGTAGTGGCGGCTGTAATAACTCCGGTGACGAGACGTGGCAGGAGTCCGTCGCGGCGCGGTGGCCGGGAGATCATCATCCAGGAGCACGTCATCCAGTAGCGTTTGGTGCACGAGCCCGACTGCACCGGATCCGTCCCCGTGCTCATGGCGACAAACGACACCGAGTGTGCACTTGTGATGCAGGTCCAGATGGAGGCTGCAACGCTCTGGGATGTCGTCGAGGGGAAGGAGACGGCTACCGTCTGTGACGACCCATCCTTCGTGGCCAATCATCATTAAGAAATCGGAGAAGACGGGATGGGAAGCCATCTGCATGATGCGGGCAGGCATGGGCCAGGTGCGCGAATCAACCACGCAGAAACTTCGAAAGGATTTCGACAATCTTGCCTTCAAGGACGACGAGACACGGTCGACAACGAGAAAATCGTCATGAAATTCCTACGGGTCATCCTGAAGAAGTACTCCCAGGTAGCAATCTCCATCGAGACCCTCCTCGACGTCAGCACCCTGACGCTTGAGGAGCTGACCGGGCGATTCCACTCGGTCAAGGATCGTCTGGAGGAAGAAGAAGGAGGTGGAGGTTCCCGCCTACTCCTCACTGAGGAGGAGCGGGAGTCTCGACGCAAGCAGGGCGGCGAGGGCCAATCCAGCAATGGACAACCAAAGGGGAGGAATCAAAACTACGACGGGCATGGCCAGCAGAATGGCAAGACCGGCGCGCTGCCTCACGATGGGCATGGCCAGCTGAATGGCAAGACCTGGTGTCGCTATCATAGTATCAAGTTATCATTATTTTATGCGCCCGTTTATATCTAGCATTTTAGTTCAGTCTTTCAAGTTGTCTGTTTCTGTTTAGCAACAACGTCAAGTTGAATGAAAATAATCCTATATATGATATTATTACATTGCCTATTATTAGGGCAAGTGGGAACAACTACGGTGCTAGCCGGCGAGCGCCGCTCCCTTCCTTCCTCCTCCCCCCTCCTCTTCGTCCCTTGTCTCGCCCCCACACGAGTGAGCAGGGACACACTAACCAGTCGCTGCCTCTCCCCCTCTCCCCTCCATGCCCCTGTCGCCGTCGGGTTGGGCTGCCGAGTGGTGCCTGCGCGGCTCCGGTGCCGGCGGTGGTGGGATGGCTTCTCCCCGTGCGTGGATGGACAGGCGGCACGCGACGGTGCACTTCGACTCGACTTTGTCCCGGTGAGCTTTTCGGGCGACTATGGCGGCGGTCACGTCCGTTGGCGGCGGGGAGCTCTAGTAGCCGTGCGCGGCCGGCCGGTCACCGGTGCGTGTCCGGCATGTCCTAGGGCTCAGATTTGGGCCTGTTTGGGCATAATCTGTGTCTAGGCGGGCCAGGTGTGGAGGGGGTTCCCCCGGGAGACGGAGGAGTTGGAGCATGTGCAGGTGATGGCAGCATCGGCGGTGCCCCTGCTACAGTGCGACGACGGGGCTTTACGGGCCCTTTGGGCTTGGCCAGGCTAGTGAGGGCCCGGTTTGTCCTGCTGCTGCATCCGGTCGGCTACTGCTTTCGGGTGGTGGAGACAGGTCCCTCCCACGTGCTGCTGTGCTGCTGACCCTCGTCGGGCTCCTTCTACTCGATTCTTCCGGCCTAGCGACTTGGGCCACGGTGAGACGACGGGGATGAGTGCAAGATCATGGTGGCGTGTGTTGGCGGGTGGCAAGTTTGGTGGAGCTTTATGGATCATCTAGGGGTGTGGTTTTTTGGAGTTCGGGAGAAATCCCTACCGACTCGACACTGACGCGGTGACGCCATCCTTCCTGAAGGGCGTCGGGTACCTCTTTCCCACCCCCAGCATACCGGGTGAAACCCTAGGATAGAGGGGCGAATCCAGGATTTGAGCATTGGGGGGGGGGGGGGGGGCGAAAAAGACATTGGCCATAAAAGAGATAGAATATGAAAATATGTCAAGTCTTATAAGTATACCATAGCTCTATGTCCTGATCACTCTAGATCTCACCGCCTCCAACTACACCAACTGGCAGGAATTGTTCCTCTCGTAGCTCTCGGCCACTACGGACTGACCAGCCACATCATCAACGATGTCGGTGCAGCTCCCTCCAACACCTCATCCACGTCGGATTGGGGCCGCGACGACTACATCGTGCTCTCGTGGATCTACGGCTCCATCTCCACCGACCTCCTCGACATTGTCATGCGCCCCAGCTCCACATAACGTCTTCCGCGACAACAAGAAGCACCGAGCGATCCAGCTAGGAAGCGGAGTTCAGGAACAATCCGCAAGGCGACATGACCATCAACGACAAGTGCGCCAAACTGAAGGCCCTCACCGATGCGCTGGTGGACGTGGGCCAGCCAATCAGCAATGAAACTCTCGTGTTGACTCTCCTGGGCGGCCTCAATAACAATCAATCGTAACCATATATACATACTGATCAATACAATCGATACCGTGCAATTTCAGCCAAACTTCAGTTCTACTTTTTGTAATGCAATATGGTACATCAATGAATTCTCCCTTTGTTTAATTGTACATATAGACGATAATTTCATTCCAATCACGATCCATTCTTTAGCAACCCGAGGCCACAATAGTCATATAGCTACATGACATGGTGTTTTGGCTCATAGGTCCAGATGCACACGTTATGAAAAATTGCATTTTAAATGTATTTCAGTATGAACAAAACTTTCTAGTGTGTATACGGATATTTTATGTTTGTACACAAAGTTTCGTGAAAACAAGACTTTTCTTGTAGCACTGAAAACTGTCTATTTTACATAGGCCGTAAAAAGTGTCTTTTTTGTCACGAAACGTTGTGTCCAAACATAAATTTGCAAAAATGTACACCCGAAATTTTAGTTTGAATATTAATTTTGGCATTTTAAAATACGGTTTTGGGTAGTGGGTGCATCTACACCTATGACGCAAAGCAGATTTCCCTATAGATACATTTTTTTTTTGATAAAGTGCTTTATTACTTAAAAGGTCTAAGCGTTATACCCGGCATCTGTATAACAAGATGCACACAGCCAACAAATCGCGTCCAAAAAAAAAACATAGACTCAATACAAATCAAAAGATCATGGGCTCTGTCTATGTAGGTGGACCAATCCGAAGATCACGATGCCACCCATGTTGGGTAAAAATGTCCCTCGCCGTGGTCTCCAGCTGCAGTAAAAAGGTCTCGAAACTCCACCCGTTGTAATATGAACCACGAACGGAGAAAATTTGTGCACCGGTACATTACCTGCAAAAAAGATACATTTTATCATTAAAAACCTTGTCATTTCTACAAAGCCATGCCGATCAAATAACGCAATCGCTCCCACCCTAATGATATTTCTAAATTTGTGATCTATACCCAATTGCCAAAAATATTAGCAACTGAACGTGGTGGATACAAATTAGATGCAACTTAGATGGTTGACCAAATAGAACATGCGACCTTGCACTCGAAGAACAGGTGTTTAATCGTCTCCTCGTGATGACAAAAAAACACTTAGTACTTCCATGCCAATTGTGCTTAACAAGGTTATCTTTGGTTAGGATAACCCCGCGACGAACATACCATGTAATTTTTTAATTTTTAAAGGCATCTTCATCTTCCAATGTTTTTTGTTGTTAATATCCACCGGCATGTTAGATTGTATCAGAGCTCTGTACATGGAATCCACAGAGAATTTTGCATTCTCCTGAAGAGACCAACGAAAAATATTAGACCCATGTGAAAGGTGAATCGTGTCCAAACGCCCTAAAAGGGTATTCTATGATTCCATATCCTAGGTCCAACGAGATCACGTCTGAACGTCATATTAGGGGGTGAGGATTGCATAACCGAAGCTAGCGTGCCCCCCTTATGACGAACTATGTTATACAAAGAAGGGTATTGGTCTTTGAGAGTGGCGTTGCCTAGCCATTTGTCCTCCCAAAACCTAATTTCTGATCCATCTCTGATAGAGAATTTCCCAAAGCGAAATAAATGTTTCTTCATCACCATGAGGCCAGCCCAAAAATGAGAATCACAAGGCTTCCATATAACCTGTGACAGCGCATTTGTGCCAACATATTTCCTCTTTAGAAGTGTTTGCCATACCCCTTCTTCCGAGAGAAGCTTAAATAGCCATTTCCCAAGAAGAGCCGTATTCTTTAACTGAAGATCATGGACCCCAAGGCCCCCCTGATCTTTTGCTCGGCAAACTAAATCCCAACGAGCCAGTCGATATTTCTTTTTCTCGCTATCCCCTTGCCAAAAGAATCTTGATCGGAAATAATCCAATTTCTTTAGAATTCCTTTGGGCAGTTGAAAGAAAGATATCATGCAACTTCCCCTCTCCAACTAGATAGACGTGCTTCAAATCGCTCTTCAACATGCTTCCATTCGGCGTTTGTCAATCTCCTATAGTGAATTGGTATACCAAGATATCTAATAGGAAATTGACCTTGTTCACATCTGAAAAGTTCAGCATACTGAGTTGCAGATTCTTGGGCATCGCCAAAGCAGAACAACTCACTCTTCTGAAAATTAATTTTCAGACCGGATAACTGCTCGAACGCTGAAAGTATCAGCTTCATGTTCACAGCCTTATCAAGGTCATGGTCCATAAAGAAAATCGTATCATCCGCGTACAGGAGAATTGATAGGACACCATCCACCAAGTGTGGGATGACGCCCTTAATTTGTCCATCCAGTTTAGCCCTCTCAATCATGACCGTAAGCATATCCGCCACTATATTGAATAGTATCGGCGATAGAGGGTCCCCTTGTCTTAGACCCTTCTTTTTTTGGTAATAATGGCCAGTTTCATTATTGACATTAATGGCCACACTACCTCCAGTAACAAAATTTCGAATCCAACAACACCACTCCTCCGAAAAGCTTTTCATTCGCAAGGTTTGTTGGAGGAAATCCCAATTGACCTTGTCGTAAGCCTTTTCAAAGTCGATTTTAAAAATTACCCCATTCAACTTTTTCCGATGTAGCTCATGAACGGCTTCATGTAGGATAACTACGCCGTCTAGGATATTCCTACCCTACATAAAAGCAGTTTGCGTAGGTCTAACCACATGATCTGCGACCGAATTTAGTCGAATGGTTGCTACTTTGGTGAAGATTTTGAAACTAACATTAAGGAGACAGATCGGTCTGTATTGTTGGATCCTCTCTGCATCAATAATTTTAGGTAACAAAATGATCTCCCCAAAGTTCAACCGAAAAAGCTCTAAATGTTCAGAATGCAAAGATCCGAACATAGCCAGAAGGTCCGGTTTGATGACATCCCAGAAGTTTTGATAAAACTCAGCGAGGAATCCAGCGGAGAAAGAAATGGCCCTATAGATACATGTCTAATATGATTAAAAAAAGTTTTTTTATTACATTGTCATGTTCTTCTACATTACTTTGCAAAAAACAATCATCTCTGCCTAAAGGGTGTTGCGAGTTTGCATATTTAATAAAAAAATTAATCTATTATGATTCATTTTTGGCTTATTGGAGGCAGAGCATTTAAGCATGAACGAGAGGCTAGCAGTATTGATGGTCTCATTACCTTCAGATATACAAGCTATTTTTTTTTTTGAACATAAATATACAAGCTATTCTAAAGTCATCATTCATAAAGATGATATGTTGGTGGAACGTGATATGTTGGGAATAAAGATGTAGTCGAACTGTTTTGCAGCTATTCTCATCTTTATAATCTGCAGCCCCGAAAATCGTTTGTTGCTGGCATGTCGTATTATATACTACCTCTGTTCTCATTTAAATGTCGTGAATTGTATAGACTATAGGGTACCCTAGTTCAAACTCCACGACATTTAAATCCCGACGGAGGGAGTATATATTACTATATGACGAGGCAGTTCATAGATATGCTAGAAAGAACTGAGCAATCAACCGGAATCACTCAAAGAACAGAACATATCTGATACACCACCGCGCACAAAAGAGCTATCAGCTTCAATCGCGCAAAGCAAACAAGGCTGATACAAAACTGATCAATCACAATATATAATCCTATTACTCTGGTAGTACTAAATTAGATTCAATGCGATGGTCGTTAGGCCACACGATTAAGTCGTCATGATAATATCTTTGACCGCCTTCAGCTCCACCGGAAGGAAGATCGCAGCCAGCTCCTTGAGAACAGACGGGCAGCTGTCCTTCAGATGCTCGTAGCAGTCACTCGCCACCATGGCCTCCAAATTGGAAGGAGAAGCGAGGAACTCGAAGCAAGCTTCCTTGATTCTATGGAAGCCATGCTGCTCAGCTAGGGTCAAACTGGTCACCACGTTGTCACAGTTGCTGAGATTGCACAACCTCTCCTCGCATACCAGTTTTAGCCTCTCGATGTTGTACCTGTCCGCAGCAACAAGCAGATGGCCATCCATCACACCCTCTATGTGTGCATCGCCTCCATCAAGCCAAGTCGCGCCAACTTCTGCGCGAAAATGCTCGAACGTCCTATAGCTAGAATATATCGTCAATGGATTCTTGGTTCACATGGGGCGTCGTTGCTTCACATGGACCAAGGTGGAGCTCGATGACCGACCTTGAAATCGGTAGCTACCCAGCTCTACCACCGCTACAATTAATGCATTCCCCTTCTTCCTTGACGTTGGGAGGTTCGATGCGATAATCTGAGATTGGATCCATCCGTGTCAGGGGGGGGGGGAGAGTTTCTCAGCTCATCGCTCTGTGCTCGCCGCCCGGTCTTCCGTCTTCAGAGTGAACTCTTCGGCGCCATGGAGAATGTCGGCAGCAGTCCACTCGAAATCAGCGATGGAGAGTGACGTGTTCAGGTCCTTGCTCCACTTCATATACACCGACTCACTGCCTGCTCCTCCTGAGACGACTGATGGAGGTGATGTTTATATAGATGGTGTGATGGCTGGCCATCAACGTGTTGCGGCGGGCAGGTACAACATCGAGAGGCTGAAACCGATATGCGAGAAAAGTTGTGCAATCTCATCAACGCTGAAAACATGGCGATCAGTTTGACCCTAGCTGAGCAGCATGGCTTCCATAGAATCAAGGAAGCTTGCTTCGAGTTCCTTGCTTCTCCTTCAAATTTGGAGTCCATGATGGCGAGTGATGGTTACGAGCAGTGGCGGATCCAGGATTTTGATGCAGGGTGGTCCACCTTCATATTTTTTAACACAAATAGAACAATGCAAACATAGTAGCATATAATTTGACAATAACACTATGCTCCTACAATATATTAATTCAAACGGTTTTGCTATTTCTCACTCGAGTGAGTATTAAGTTAGATCTCACTTAACTCTAATCCCGTTAGATTTGTATCGTGATTCGTGCGGTATAGTATTTATGTATCTATTATTTTTCCAGTTGCATATGGGTTGCACATAGTTGCAAAGCATTAACTTAATGACATCAGTTGCACATGGATTATACATGAGTTGCATATGCAACTGGATGACATCATCTAAGTGAGAATTAACTTAATTCTCACTCGATTGAGCTCTAGTTGCTCCCTGATTCAAAAGCAAATTCGAATTTTGCGTAAGAGACCTGCATACTTTCGAAAGATAAAAGAAGACTATTTTTAGCAGACTTATGCTTTCTCATGGCCATGAAAGTCTAAATTATTTCATCCTCATCCACTTTGGAGAAAGTATCTCGCTCAATGTATGTGACTAGACAATCATCCAAAAGACTAAAATTATTACAGGAAATGCTCTTTCAACATTTGGTCGCCACTGGAAGAAGCAATACCAATTTGAGAAGCACATACACCAAATTATGAACTATATGTCTTCTTGTTTCTACAAGCTTAACCGAGAGATCAACAACATAGAAGCCATGTCTCCAACTCTGGTCCTCTTCATTCTTCAACAATTCTAAAAATATAATTGTTCAATCAATTCAATCAACATAGACCTACATAATTTCGTGAACATCTACTGTAAATACTCAATCGATTGCAATTTGCAAACAAATAATGAAGTTTGTATTCCATGGAGTTGAACTTACCTAGCTCAGCTTGGAGCTTGTCTAGCCGGCTGCTACTGGTTCCACAGCTTGGAGAATGAAGCTCCACGCCGCCGCCCACCGGGATTGTGTCATGTGGCGCCGCCGGCCTCCCTAAGTCCCTGCTCTGCCTCTAGGGTTAGACGGTTAGGGGAAGTGGGGACGGCCCGCCGCCCGCTGGGGAATGAATTTGGCTGGACCTGGGAGGCTGGGACTAGGAGCGCCGGTAGGGGACGAGTGACGGTGGTGACGCCTGTCGCTGGGAGGACCAGCCGCCGGGAGGGGAATAGCCGAGAGCGGTGGTGGCGGCGAGTTGCTAGCGTCTGGACTCTGAAGGCTGGACCCTAGACCCTGGTCGCGATGAAGGTAACGGGACTACCGGAGCAGCAGTTCGCCACTTCGACTCCTACAGAAAAATACATGGGCTTTTTTCTCTCTTGTATGAGTATATGGTATATGGGCCGAATTGAAATCCCAGGGTGGTCCATGGACCACCCTGTCCACCCTATGGATCCGCCCATGGTTACGAGCATCTGAAGAATAGCTGCCCGTCTGTTCTCAAGGAGCTGGCTGCGAGCTTCCTGCCGGCCGAGCTAAAAGCAGTCAAAGATATTATCATGACAGTTTAGCATCGTCAAGTATGCTTGAATCATTGCATATATGTATCTAACGGGTCAAAACAATCAACCGTCCAATTTTCATATGCAGTTCGATTAGTATGTTTGCACTCAAATGCGAATTCAATTAGTGGATCCTATGTCGTGTATTTGCTGCGATACATGATTAGTGTCGCCTTGAGGTTCCTCTGCTTGCTGCAGTTTTGTTCAAAGAACTGAAGTTTCTGCATCACGAGTAGTCCTGTTATTCCCTGTTATGTGGCATTGCTAGATTTCTCATGCTGTGAAGTGAAATACTAATCTACCGTTCTTAGCAAAGATATATGTTCAGTGATTTCAAGCATATATAGTTCTGACTGCCGCAACCTGCAAGCATGTTGGTCTCGACGCAGGTGTTGTGCAGTTGGATCTTCGGTCTGAGCACCGTTTATCGGTTGAATTTCAGAAATTTATTTTTGTGAAGGATTTTTTTTAAGGAATAGAACTTCAAAGTTGTGATTTCTGACACTACAGGAACGGGGCTAGGTGCCGACGGCCGTGTGCTATGCCGACGGCAATTTGTCGGGGCCGTCGGCGTAGCCTCCTGGCCGGCCAACCGGACGAGCTGGCCGTCGGCGTAACTTTGCCGTCGGCGTAGAGCGGTTGTGTCGACGGCTTTCACAGCTTCACAGGGCTACGCCGACGGCAAAGCCGTCGGCATAGCTATATTTTTTTTTTCTGTTTTTCATTGAATATGAAATAATTCGTATCTTTAAATCCGTAAAGCGAAATTTAATAAATAAAATGTCTAAATTGATTAGAAAAATGAGGGGAATCCAAATATGACATCCATATCATCAGAGCAAACTATCACACATTTATAGTTCAAATTTCTATTACTTTCCGAAAAGCAACATAAAGTCATTTAAGTAGGCGAAATTAGGTAGAAAGCGAGAAAATTCCTAATACTTGGGGATTAGCCATTATATATGTACTACTATTTATGAAAATTAAATGGGTGTTATTTTGCAACGTATTTTTGGTATTTGCTTACTTAAAAAGTCATTTTTGGCAATTAAAAATGGAAAATCATATTTATGAAAATATTTTGGAAATTATTTTTGGCACTTAAACAATGCACTTATAAGGTGGTATACTATTTTCTATCTATTTGGATGTTCCTGTTTCGGTGAGCCGTTTTGGTAACTGCTTCACAAAAAAATCCTGTTTTGACACTAAAAATGAAAAATAGGTTTTTTATTCAACGAAAACACTAAACCCCTTAGTCAATACTATTTTACAACCAAGTTACACCAGTGTGTCAAATAATGCCTCATTCCAACATTTTTCGCTATGTTAAATGTCATACCCTAGCTCATTTCAGTCGAAAACCATACATTTTTATACCTCGTAGCTCATTTATGTGAAGGTTTTTTTTATAAAAACCTCCATAACTCATGTTTATAATTTTTTACAGGTGGTAGGTCACATAAAAGGATGCCATATGAAGGTTTTCCATTTTTTTTGTTTTTTTTGAATTAGTTATGTCTAACCCTATCCCGAAATCGAGACTGTAAACCCTAACGATAAAGCTAAACCTAACCGTAATTTCGATCCAGCAAAAACTGTCAAATATCTCTAAAGAAAGTATACATTATGGATCTAAAAGTGATTTTTGCAAAAAATCATGACCAAACTATGTGGCACCCGTAGTTCAAATCAGACCCACTTCCAGCGAAATCGTCAGGAACTTATCTGAAATATTTGAAATATCTAAGTATGTTTTTATATACAAACCCAGGGTTAAGTGCACTTATAAGGTGGCATACTATTTTCTATCTATTTGGATGTTTCTCTTTCGGTGAGCCGTTTTGGTAGCTGATTCACAAAAAAAATCCTGTTTTGACACTAAAAAAAATGAAAATTGGGTTTTTTATTCAACGAATGCCCTAAACCCCTTTGTCAATACTATTCTACAAGCAAGATACACCAGTGTGTCAAATATTGTCTCATTCCGACATTTTTTGCTATGTTAAATGTCATACCCTATCTCATTTCAATCGAAAACCATACATCTTTGTATCTCGTAGATCATTTCTGTGAAGGTTTTCTTTATAAAAACCTCCATAACTCATGTTTATAATTTTTTCAGATGGTAGGTCACATAAAAGGATGCCATATGAAGGTTTTCTATTTTTTTGATATTTTTTGAATTAGTTATGTCTAACCCTAGCCCGAAACCGAGACCGTAAACCCTAACGATAAACCTAAAACTAACCGTAACTATGGCACGGGGATAGCCATAACTTGGTCATTTGGCGCGAAACCTATACATGCCTATAGATGATAGACCTTTTTGTGAAGCATTTTTTTTAAATGTTTGTAAAAAATCAAGTTTATCATTTTTGCTAGCAACTAGTACACATGAAAGGACTCCATGCCAAAGGATTTCATTTTTTTAGTATTTTCCCAATTTTCTAAAACTATCAAGGTTTTTGTGATGCAAAAGATGATATGGATGTCATATTTGGATTCGTCTCATTTTTCTAATCGATTTAGGTATTTTATTTGTCAAATTTTGATTTACGGATTTAAATATATGAATTATTCCATATTAAATGTAAAAAAGAAAAAATAAAGTAAAATTCATTTTATTGTTATTTATTCGAAATATACTATTACATAATCATTGTTACTTTACTCAAACAAATTTTTAAAATTTAAACAATGAAAAGTGTAACATCATAACAGAGGGGTTAATATGATTGATAGGGTAATAATATCAGTATGTTCTAATTTCTCATTTGGAAGCTAGTTTGGAAGGAACTCAAAAGTTAAGCGTGCTTGGACTGGAGGATGGGTGACCGAATGGAAATTTTGACCAGGTTAAGTACTTTGACCTATAGTTAAGTGTGCAATTAAGGATTATGTATGCGACTAAGTCGGAAATTTCGAAATACAAATAAAAAGAATTAAAAAAGTTCAAAAAATTCAAAAATTAAAAATAATTGGAAAACCTAAGCCGACGGTAAAGCCGTCGGCATAGCCTACGCCGACGGTATTTTTACCTATGCCTACGGGTACTACGCCGACGGCAGCCGTCAGCACAAGCTATGCCGACGACAAATTAGCCTGTGCCGACGGCAAAAGGCCGTCGGCATAGCCATCCGTTCCTGTAGTGTGAGGGAGTAGTCATCCGCTTCGAAGCCTCCGGCCACAGTGATTCCCCCATCGGTTTGACTGAGATAAGCCGGCAATTTTCTCATTTCGATACTTGCTATTGCTAGTGCTAGACCCCATTTTGTACCCTCTGCCTGTCCAGCTAGGGCGAACGTCGTCGCTGCCTCGCTAGGGTCTCTGGAGTTTTACCTCCTGAAACTTGTTATCGATTTTTAGGGAACTGAAACTTGTCTTTTTTAGTGATAACTTATTTTGAGCAAACTTTTTTTTTGGGTTTACTGAAACATTCAAGAAATACGAGTAACCTGACCCATCACACAAAGTTCAGCACGAATTGCTCACATGCTTAATGCCCGAACCGACATGCATAGATCAACGCCATGGGTCGAGGCATTGAGATTGTCCACCTAAGATCATCTCGGCACCTCCAAGGTTTGACCACATGACGTTGAGTATGTAAACTCAATGCCTCGATGTTGGATGTTGAGCAAAAGAGTCCGATACAAATTTCATATTTAGAAGGGGCCATTTTCAATTGAACTTTTCTAACAAGGATTAGACACTGAAACTACCTTTTTTTCACACAGATCTAACTAATTAGTTACCAAGGTACATCATGTAGAAACACGACAATGTACCGAATGAAGAAGAATGGCCGCAGTCCAATCGAGATCAGCGATATAGAGAGTGGCGTGTTCAAGTCCTTGCTCCACTTCATATACACCGAGTCGCTACCTGTATCTGAGATGAATCACGGGGTGATGGCTGGCCATCTACTGGTTGCAGCATACAGGTACAACATCAAGAGGCTGGACCTCATATGCGAGGAGAGTTTGTGCAACCTCATCGGCTCACACATCGTGGCTTCCATAGAATAAGGAAGCTTGCTTCGAGTTCCTCGCTTCTCTTCCTTTTTGGAGGCCATGATGATGGTGGGTGATGGCTAGCATCTGAAGATCTCAAGGAGTTGGCTGCAAGCTTCCTGCCGGCCGAGCTGAAAGCAATCAAAGATATTATCATGACGATTTAGTCGTTTGGCCTAACGACGACCGCATCCAATCTAATTTTGTACTACTAGAGCAATATGCTTATAGCATGATTGATCCATTTTGTATCAGACTTGTTTTTTCTTTCTGCGCGTTGTTGTATCAGATATGTTCTTTTCTTTGAGTGATTCCAGTTGAGTGCTCTTTTTTTGTGGCATATCTATGAACAGCCTCGTCAACTCATCATATAGTAATATATACTCCCTCCGTCCGGATTTAAATGTCGTGAAGTTTGAACTAGGGTTGGGGTGGCATTTTGGCACCAGACGAAATAGGCTTACGCCCCGCTATATTAATATAGCAAACAACCGATACAACAGAGAAACCACCGCTGGGGCAAACAGCACAGCCAGGCCCAAAAGAAAAACAAGAGAAAGGAAGAAGAAAAAATGCCGACAACGCCGGATCAACGAAAGCGAAGATAACTCGCAACTGATGCGCCCTCCGAAGAAATCCACCACGTTCCTATGTCGCCGAATTGCCGTGCACCAAGCAACACCTTCATGAAGGGATGCGACGACGACGCTGCTGCCCGGACTGGTCCTAGGATTTCTCCCGGTACACGGAGGGGAGTGGCAAGGGAAGGTGCACCGGACGCCCTTCAAGAAGGAAGGCGGCACCTGCAAGCGTCGCCGCGTCGGTGCCGGCAAGAGCCGACAAGGATTTCTCCCGACCCTCGAGACCACACCCCGTACAATCCGTCGGCTCCACCAAGCTCGCCACCCACCAGCAAGCACCAACAGTCTTGAACTCATCTACGACGTCTCACCGTGACAAACGTTGCGAGGCCGGCCGGAGCAAGAAGAGACAACCGTAGACAAAGGCCGGTGGTTCCGCAGCCACGTGGGAGGGAACAACCTCCACCGCCAAAGGCAGTAGCAGACCGGACGCAGCAGCAGGAGCACACCAGGCCAACCTGCCCGGCCGGGCCCAGATCGGGCCCGCAAAGCTCCCGCCGCAGCAGACACGGCGCCGGAGCCACCACCCTCATCACAAGCTACTCTTCAGTCCAGCCGGAGGCGCCGCGTCGGAGCCCGAGCCAGCCCGCCCTGACCCAGATCGGGCCCAAAGGGCCCAGATCTGGGCCGGCGGGACACCGCCGGCCAGGCCCGCACCAAGCCACCATCGCCGCCAAGCAGCAGCGCCGCCGCCCCGTCGTCACCCTGCACCTGCGCCAGGACCGCCGCCGGCCGAGCAGCACCGCCGCCAGGGAGCTCCACCCGAGCTGAGCTCCTGCGTCGGGAAGAGGAGAGAGGGGCCGCCACCGCCGGCTCCGGGCCAGCCCCGCGCGGGCAACGCCCGGCGGCGCCTGCCGGCGGCAGCGGCGAGAGGAGGGAGGAGGTGGGAGCGCTGGGGCGGCGGGGGAGAGAGGACCGCCCGGTCGCCTCGCTCGGGGAGGCGACGCGGGGGTTACGGGGGAAAAAAGAAGACAGCTGCCCCCCTCGGGGAGGCGACGCATTTTGGCACCAATGCTCCCGGTTTTAAAAATGAGTTTCAAACGAATTTCAAAATATCAAAAAATCCATACAAAACATTTCGCACGTACATCTCTGACATTTCGAACAAACTGATTATAAAGATGAGAATAGCTGCAAAAAAGGGCGGCAGCATCTTTATTCACAACATAACATCTTCCACCAATATGCCATCTTTATGAATTATGACTTTATAATAGCTTGTCCATAAGGTAATGAGAGCTCAATACTGCTAGCCTCTCGTTCATGCTTCTTTTGAAATGCTATGCCTCCAATAAGCCATAAATGAATCATAATGGATTTTAAATTTCTACTAAATATGCAAACTTGCAACACCCTTTGGACAGAGAAAAACATGATTTTTTTTTGTTTGCGAAGTCATAAGAACATGGCAGTGCAATAGAAACAACTTTTTTTTATCACGTTAGACATGTATCGATAAGGAAATCTGCTTTGGCTAATGATTATTGTGGCCTCGAGCTGCTAAAGAATGGACCAAGATTGGAATGAAATTATCGTCTATAAATACAATTAAACGAAGGGAGAATTCATCTGTGTACCGAATGGTACACATTGTTACAAAAAGTAAAACTGGAGTGGCACAAAACAGAAAGTGTTGCCTCTTTGCAAACTGGAGAAGCGGAGCAAGCTACGGATATTGCAAAATAACCCGATTTACTGGGTCCTGCTTAAAAAACATAGGAAGGCACATTTGAAAGTTTCAAAATTTCTGATTTTATTCCATGTGTACTTATACAATCTAACGAAGCACCCGCAGATTGATGTGCCGAACCTGCAGGTGATCAAGCTCATGCAGAGCTTCAAGTCCAAGGAATTCGTCAGGGAGACCTTCTCGTGGCAGTTGTAACTGAGATTTTATGACGTATTCTCACTAAGAATTAAGTTAATTCTCAGTCGATCGAGAAATTTGTCACTCCCCAACCTTTGAAGATTATGTTTCATAAAGAAATATGTTTCAATGAGGGATACCCAAAAGACACAAACGTGTGTTGTATAATAGGTGTATTTCTCACTATTATAGGCCCAATTTTTTAGCTCACAAACAAAAACATATAGTAAGAAAATTTAATAGCATGCAAACCACTCTTGTATGTACATGTGGTAATTTTTCAAATTGCTCTAAAACGTCAAAATGGTTTATTTTTTCTTTTCTTAACATGACCTAGTAGACCCGGGAGATAAACGAATATTGTCAGCTAAACACTACCATGTAATGCAGACATTAGTCTCTATTTTTCTGGACATAGTTGACTACGGCAAAAAATTCTATGGGACTGGGCCGCACGGCGTCCGTCCTAGGGCCCCTCCTAGGATTTTGACACCTCATCATATGGCACTGATCTTAAAGCTCTCTCCTGCACCTATCCTTTCCTACGATACATTAGGATACGGCCTGTACTGTTTGTAAGGGAAAACCTACAGTAGGGCTACGCAACGAAAACAAGCTTTGATGTCTTCCGATGGCGGCGGCGCCGCCGCGATGTAATGAAGTCTGAATACGGCTTCCTACCCGTACTGGTGTGAACTGTGAAGTCTGAACTGGTTCCTCTAATCCTCTTAGATTATCAAACGAGAAAACATAGAGCAGCGGTCGCCTCCAACTTCCAGTACTGGTGTGGATTCGATCTCCATTGTCGTAGACATCTCCCCCCTGTGCCGGTGAAGACAGTCAAGAACCTACTTCTCGCCGCACCTTCTTTCCGTCTCCGTACTCGGAAACCCCTCGCGACTTCACCGTTCCTCCTCCCGCAAGCGGTGCCGAAGCTCACCGGCAGGATCTCATGGTGCCACCGTAGGCAAGCAGAAAAATAGCAAGCGGGAGAAGTGCGCCGCCAACACGTCCACCCGCTGTAGTCCAAACATCCATTTTCATTAACACATTCAAGTAGCAGTACTAGTCTACTAGAAAGGTCACTGTGGCAGTGTTCGTGTCGGACATGGCAAATGTGATGAGCAACCTAGCTATAAGCTCATTCAAATTAAGGAGAAAATGGTTTTCTGCTTGCGAGAGGGAAGAGGGATCGGGGCGACTCCTCCCCCACGCGGCGATGACGGCCAGGCGCCATGGTCAGTGAACCCGGCTACGGGATGATAGGACGTCATCCTCCCCGCCGCTTGCCGTGATGGACCTAGAGTCACTCTCCATGGCCGGAGCTGGGCGGACATCGCTGAGGAGGAAGAGGCGCGCGGCTGAGGCAACGCAAGCTGAGATGGCAGTGAGGTACTCTCTGCCGGCGCTGCCTACGCTGGCAGACTTCTTCGTCTGCGCCCAGGTCAGGCGGCCTCGCCGGAAGGCGGCTGCTGGGAGGGCTGGTCGTGGCCTCGTCCTCGCCGGAAGCAGTACTAGTACAAATGATGAGATATTCTACTGATAATCGATTGGGACGTAGAGTAACTGGTACATCTCGCTGGCGGCACCGGCAGCCGGCACCGCCGCCGCCGGGAGAAATTGAAGCTTGTTTTCTCCGGCGAGCCCGTTGCGTATGATTTCCTCTACAAACAGATACCGACGTATCCTAGTTAACCGTACGAAGGGATTAGGGGGACGAGAGAGCTTCATGATTAGTGCTATAAGATGACGTGTCAAAATCCCAGGAGGGGCCCTAGGAAGGACACCGTGCGGCCCAGCCCCAGAGAATTTTTTGCCATTGACTACACGAAGGAAAAATTAGACATAGCTGAGTACTTGCAGAATCAGATAATCTTGCAATGAAAATATTCGATTCTCGCTGAATGGTGTTCAGAATCTACAAATGACATTCTGATAATAAGTATCAAGCATCATAGCAATGTTAACAGTTTATGAGATTAGTCACAGCAATCATGTTTTATTATAGTTTGAATCTAAATATTAAATGAGATCCATTTATATGAATTCCTACTTTTCTGGCCGACTAAAAAGATTAAATTGGTAGAAGACAAAAGCTTACATAATTAGTTCAGGAGCACTTGCACAGATGCACTGAATAAACACATGATGGAATTAACGCGTAAACTAAGAACTAATGGTCAGTTGTAATATGTTGATGGAATTTCAGTAGAAGCATGCCTGAGAACAAATATGCTACATTTGCCCCCCGCGTTGTCTCCAAGGCGACACAAGAGGCATCCCCCTAGCCGCCACAGGCGTCCCCACCCATTCCACAGTCCCTCTCTGCCGTGTGCAGGAGATTGAAGAAGCAGTTCAATGCTACTCAACTCCATGTCGTCGAGTATCAATAGAAGCCGCTCATTGTTGAACATGGTTTAGTTAATGGAGCAGCAACACGTTGAGCACTGGCTAACTACCCACTGCATTAACAAGTTAACATGGTTTAGTTAATGGAGCAACAAGGTTGACTAATACTATCCATTCCGTAGGATCAAATGCATTGTATATTTCCCAGGGCTGAGAATTCCCTAAGAAAATAAAGGTCTATATTGCTTGACATCCACAAGGATTTAGATATCACTATCATCTGAATTATCTGGACCAGTTGGAGCAAATAAAAAACGCCAGGGTTGCTCATTGCTAAATAAGCAAACATACCCAGCCCTTGAAGTAGAACAACCGGGAGACTACAAACTTACAACAATGGAGAAAAGAAACGATAATAGAATACCTAACCCTATCGAGCAAATCACCACTCTCTAACAAACTATCAACGAATAATCTTTGTCACGAAATTAAATTCAATCTTCCCCTGTGTTTATGTGAGCATGTTCAAAAAACTTGGGGCAGGAGGATGAAAGTCCTGGCGTACCTTTCTCCTCTACTTTAGCACCTTCAAGAGCCTGAATGCACCAGTAACAGCAGTGTTGAAGCACCTTCTGGGTTGATTATTGCTTGCAAGTGGTGAGATTCTTAGCAGCTTGTTAGTCAGATAGACACCGTGTTGTCCAGGTTTAATCTTGGACCTAGGATCTGCGATTGCATAGGCTGGATACACCTTTACAGGAAGCTCAAGTCGTAACACTGATCTCCAATATGGGGAAAAACTTCTCTTCGCATATGTGGGATCCCATCCTCCACCTGCTTTCTTTCTCACCGCCTGTCACATATTTCATTAGAGCTACATCATAAAAATAGAAACATCCATACTTTCAGTCAGCACCTCTCGCTTGAGATGTATTATGTTTGATCAATACAAAATTGGTGTTTCTTTAGATATGAATGATGTTAACTGCAGCGTAGTACTTAAGCAGCATGCTTAAGCAACATACAAAATCTGTTGAACCAGCACAATGCATGGCGCAAACATCACAACTGAAACATGCTTTTGGTATTGCCTCTAACGATTATATTACACCGCCTCTTCTTCCATCAGAATCTTTCTCACAGGCACCAAATAAATTTCAGATGCATTAGATCATTCAAGAACACTAAGGTGTTAGAAATAACAATAATCTGCAAAGCCCCTTGAAGTTCCAGTATTGATGTTACTTAGAACATACACAGTTCAGCTATGTTAGTAAGCTAATTAAGCCTAATTTTAATTGCATTTACCACTTTTTATTTGGTAAGAACCCTGATGGGAAACACATTAGGATGGCAGAGATAAAGCATAGTTCGAATGCCGTCGCATTGCAATAGGTGATATGTATTTGGAGGCAACTCAAAGCAGTGCCAAACTAGCTATTTCTTTCTGCTTCAAAGAAAGGTAAACCAACCATGGAGTCTTTGCAGCACCAAAACCATCACTTTGTGCTCTAGTTAGGGACCCATTTGTGCTGCCATAAGATGTAGGAAAAGCTGCTTGCTGAGTATTTAGGTATAATGGGTCACTTGTGTTTGTTTAGTGTAGGAAAGTGTTCATGGGATTTATCAATTTGGGAAATTTTTACTTCTGTACATATTCGAACAAAGTTGACGTAGAATAAAAAAGCTAGAACAAGGAAAGGGAAGATATTCTTATAGATTTATTTCTTTTTTCTGCCACAATATCATTAATCATTACTGAATACCATCAGTCTATCGAAAACTAGATCAACCGCAGATTTGATTATCGTTACCTTTTTCTCTGCAGCGTCCAGATTGGCTGTTCCCATAACTGCCACGTTTGCATCTGTAAGCCCTATTATCCATTAAAAAAAAGGTGGGGGATTAGGACTCAGATTTTTTATAATGTAAATAGAATTACTTAAGCCCGACACACCTTTGCAAGACTCTGTGTCTGACTTTCTGCAGTCATAAGGCCGGCTTCAAGAAGTGAAAGACAAAATAAAATAATCAGCATAGTAACCATTTTTTCACATAGAAAATTATTGTGTGAACCAATATAAAGAGTAGTACAGCTTTATGGTGTCCATAATATCTCCAGTAGGGCGGAATCCATAATCCTTGAGGATAGATGAAACATGTTGAAAGACCTCCACGTGGGGCACCTACATGGCATACAAGCTCTTATAGAAGGCAATATATCATTAATATAGAAGATATATTGTATATATAATGTAGAAATTATATAACCAATTGGAAGGAGCAAGATGATGGTAAGAGTTGTTTGGAGGAGAAAACTGCAATTATGCAATATGAGTTGGAAGGCAATAGAACAGTGTGAAAACAAAGTTATCACATTCAATTCACTACTTGATTTTATAAACTGCATTCACATTCAGAGTAAGAATCAGCTATTCTAGCAACAAACCGATATGAAGTGGATGGAAACTTTCTGAATCTAAGTAACATCTTGTGTTTGAGACTCTTCCAAATAACAAGAACAGAATTTGGTGGGAAGAATATTAGAAAACATGCTAAATTCATATATAGCATCAAGAAAGAAAAAAGAAATACACTTCTTGAAAAAATATTCACAAACAACACATTCTCCGCACATATTATCATGAAACTACACCTTTTATTAGCATAAGCTGCAAAGTTAGGCCAACAGCTCAACCACTCTGAGGTTAGTAGAGCCACATGTGCACGACATGTGGTTCATAGTTGTCCAGCTGACAAAACGTGCAACTTTATGATAACATTAGCACAATAAGTACAAATCTGGGATAATGGTTCGAAAAAAGTAGTAGTTCAGTGATAATTTTGAGATAGATAATTGCTGCAGGAAATGTTCATTTGTTTAAGCAAGACGACTCTCAAAACATAGCAGCAAAAGGATACAACAAAATTGGTGTTAAATCAAATGCAAGGTTCAACGATATAACAGCTCCATCCTCCATAGTACACCAATGAAGAGCTCATATATATCTGCTACATAATATAAATGAGTAGCGATTTATTATTGCTTGAAACTTGGCTTTCAGTTAGAATACACCAACTCTGGAATTCAGATACTAACACTCATAACAATAAATAAACAATATCAATACCTAGGGCTTTCTTTGTGAAGGTGAATATCCCCTGGAATCTTTCTACCAATTAGGCCCTAATAGATAGTATCTACTGACATAACTAATCCAACCATATCTCAGATCAACCAGGTAGGATTATATCTTATCTATCTAAAGGATAAGGACTGTTATTGGAGCAAACCTAGAAAGGTATGACTATGGTAAAATTAAGCGCGCCTAGGCGCTGAGCGAGGCAAAACGCCTAGTGCCTAATTGTGCTTAAGTGTGCACTTAATTGCGCTTAACGCTTTAATAATTCAGAGAAGTGCAAAAGCGAAGGCAAAACGATCGCACAGCGCTTAAGTAATACGCATCTGAGGCACGCACCGCAACCGCAATATACCAAAACGCTTACCTCAGAATGCGCTCGAATGTATGCAGAAAGATCTTCACCGGCATGGGAAATTACATCAACAAGCAGCCATGCGCAATCAATAACTGTCTTCCTTTTCTCCAGAAGCTCTGGTGCCATCACACGTGAACCTTTCTCCCATCTCAAGGCAAATGAACGCCTCACTATACATTTATTGATAATGTCAAACCCGTTTTTCTTACTGCTGCCCTTTATCTTGGAAGAACTGCCCCCACGGATCTGCTCTTGAGCAGCGAGTAGTAGAACTGCAGAATGGATAATTTTTCCATTCTCAATGTAATTCCAGAGCTCATGAAGTAGATTATTTGTTTTTCCTGCAAGCAGTCTAGTTGTATCCAAGAAGATCTTCTGTAAAACAATAAGGAACAAAACAAGTCCATTTAGCATTCACCCGCAAGCAATTAATGCTGAATAATCTTTCTATATATCCCTGTGTTTCCTCCCATCAAAGTAAATAAGGAGTAGGGACAATCTCCATGGCGAAGAAAATAAAATTAATTATTAGCAACAATTTTTGTATATTTTATTGAAAATTACTTTTAATCCTTTACTAATTAGAACATGCACTAACACATTATGAAAAAAAGGATTAACAGAATAAAAGTTTACTTCCTCTAACAAGTTGAGATGAAAGGATTTTCGGTGCTTAGTAATTAGTATAGGGAGGGAAGTGAAACAGACCATTTCAGGTAGACATATCAGATGAATAAGCTTGTAGATATACTCCAGATGATCCTGGCTGTGAGAAAGATTCTCCTCCAGATTTTCCTCCAGATACTTATGCATGCAAGTATTCTCAACTGCGACATGGACTGGGAGTAGATTCTCAATGATATCATTGCCAACTGTGCGCACATTGGGTGATGCACCATGGCGTAAAAGCAGCTTGATCATGTCAACAGAGAACCTTTCAGCAGCTTCGTGGAGCGCGAAGAATCCAAAAATGTTTATGCAGTTGGGATTGGCGTGCATCCCATAGAGCTCAGGTGCCTTGCCCTCCAATACAACTTTTGCACATCGCAGGGCATTGAAACAGACAATGCAGGTTAAGGTTTGTGCGGTGATGGTACGATCCCATAACAATCCCTTGCCTCCACAGTTCTCGAAAAATCGGAGGAAGCACCGGACACTATCCTTTTCAAGGATGGGCTCCAATTCAGGTAATTTGTCCAAGAAGATATTACACACCCTCTAGATGGATCCGTCACAATTGAAAAGGGTGAAATGCATCAGTTATCCAACTAAAAGCACAACAAAATAAACTCTCTTGTGGTCTATGGAGGTGCATGTATGACAACAACAAGATCTTGTAACCCCAGCAAGCTGGTGTAGGCTAAAGATAAAACTAAATATGAAGCACTAACAAGGAGGGAAGAGAAAGTAAGGGGATCTAAAGCTTGCATGGTTTTTTCTGGCATGTGAATCCACGTGTTCCTATCCAAGGTTCATATATGACAACAATAAACATATTGTTTCAGTAGGTTTAAGTACCCTATAATATTACAGAGATGAAAGAATTAACTAATATAATGGAATGATTCATCATTCAAATTAGGTAAATGAGGGTAATACAAACCTGGGGAGCAGGGTCTGGGATAATTATGTCATTTGGAATGGACATGGAAATCTCAACATCCCTTGCTATTAAAAACTGAAACAGAGAATGTTAAGAGTCAGCACTGGGATAGAAAAAGTAAGGGGAAAGGAATATCACACAGAGAGATAGTTAGCATACCTCCCTCATTTTTTTAAAATAAGAAGCATCAGGAACTTTAAAAACAGGGACAGGGTGCCGCGGATACTCATTTCTTACTGTAATTGATTTCTCTTTACCATTTACGTTATATTTGTCCAGGGCAAGTAACTCGTTTTTCCATGGCGCCTCGAATTTCAATTCCATCCTTTTGTTTTCCTGAAACAAGGAAGTTTAATTTCGAATTCCGTTCCAAATAAGATTACTGCACGACATGCAAAGGTCAAACATGATCTAGAAGACCCTGAGATAAAATGAGTCCTACCTAAAATAGATCGCTCATCACTGAAACATAAACATATGCTGCGAATGGAAAATGATGTACTTACTCTGTAAATCCTGCAATGTAACAATGCTAAATGCGAAATAAAAAATGAGTCCTACCTAAAATAGATCGCTGATCACTGAAACATAAACATATGCTGTGAATGGAAAATGATGTACTTACTCTGTAAATCATGCAATGTAACAATGCTAAATGCGAAATAAAAGGCCACACAAGTTGCTCAAATATACAAGTTGAACCGAGTGCTAGAAACTCTGGTGCATAGAAATTATGGAAATCTAAAAACCAAAAGCTAAATTTGATGTTTACAGTTCAACAAGTATAAAGGACATCACTAGTTAACGATTTCCACGAAAATAGCTAAACTTCCCTTGCTGATGCCCCTTGTAGCACAATGCTTCATCTTCACATGCAAGCAACGACTACCAACTAAACGGAAAAGAGTAGTCACATTTTGAGTATCATATTTACTTTCATATAGGAGGACACGTCATGAGTCAGTGGTCTTATATACAACTCGCAGAGTGCATAGACACAGATGGCTAGGAAGCAACTGAGGCTAAATGCTGCGCCGACAAAACAAGGTGCAAGAAAATTAAGCTTTTCTGAGGGCTGATCCCATCTTTAAAGCAGATAGCTGTTTCGAACTTGGCTTTACAAGAGGAGTTTCTTGAGGCCTGGCCCATACTAGCCTTTCACATTGTTCTCGTCCTCCATTCTTCAATCTTTTTCAAATGAGAAGCATCAAGAACTTAATCAATAGGGGCAGGGCGCCTCGGATACTCATTTCTGACTGTAATTGATTCCTCTTTACCATTAACGTTATATTTGTCTAGGGCAAGTAACTCATTTTTCCGCGGTGCCTGAAATTTCAATTCCATCCCTTTTTGTTTCCCTGACGAAACAAGGAAGTTTAATCTCGAATTATGCACTACCGAACACCCTATCCACCAAATTCCCTGCCTTGTTCTCACATTGCCTCCGCCCCAACATCTCTGTTGCTGCTGCCAGCTCGGAGGGACTTTCCCTTTGCCCCCGCCTCTCCTCTGCGGCGGAGATCGAAAATACAAGGCATGCAATGGTAAGAGATGATCAGAAGGAGTCCTATCTAAAATGGATCGTGGATCACTGAAACATAATTAAACATATGCTGCAAGCAGAAAACAATGTGCGCGAAAATTAAAGCTTGCAATTAGATCGGAAACTAGATCAATCAAGAACGATGCGATAGTAATAATCAAGAACGCGGCGGGATAGTACCTCTTCACGGCTCGTCGCGGATCTGTAGGGAGGTGACGGCGCGTCGGCCACTCTCGCCTCGCGCCGATGCACTGTATGTGGCGGCTGGGAACGGGAGAGTTGGGCGTTGAAGGCGATGGCGACGGACGGTGGTGGCGTCAATGGCCCGGGCGGTGGCGGCAGCCGCGATGGGTGTGGTGGGCTCGGCCCATCTGGACTTGAACCTTGACCGACTTTGACCTGTCGCCCTAACGCCCCGCCAAAGCGTTCCGTTCACTCTGTTTCAAACCCCTCTTCCTCACTCGCCTACCCGCTTCAGCCCACCGAGGCTAGCTAGGGTTTCCTGTCGGGATCTCCGCGACAATGCCGGCCATCGCCGCCGCGGAGGGCGAGGAGAAGGCGGCGGAGGCGGGGGGCGGGGAGCTGCTGTACTGCGGCACGACGCGCTTCGACGTCATGGGCCGGAGCATCAAGGGCGGGATGCAGGGCAGAGGCAACCTGGTGTCCCCGACGCGGCTGCGCCCTCTCATGGGCGTCGACATCCGCTTCGTCGCCTCCGGATGCGGTGAGCTACTTCCTCCTCCTCCCCCGCCGGCGTTCGAGATAGATGCCCTGGTTTCTTAAGGAAGCATCTGCGCGAAACAGAAATGCTTGAATGCCCTGGAGCTAGAATGAATATTTGTGATTTCCTACAGTAGGTGATAATCTTGCTTAATGGATTCCTGCACTTTGTACAGCGGCTTGCCACTGTGTTGCGTTGGGGGCTGACGGCCGTTGCTTCACATGGGGGCGAAATGAGGTATTGGTACGAGTCGATGCCTATTTTTTATTGTTGTTAGATTTCCTACTTAACACAGTTTTCACTAGCAGAAAGGGCAGCTGGGGCATGGCGACACTCTCATGCGTAATCTGCCGGCCATCGTTCCTGAACTATCAAAGTAAGAAAATCATCCGCGATGCTCCTGCTGAACATGTTCCTTGCATTTCTAACTGTTCAACACGTTTCTAAATGCTAATTAGCGGTTGTCATTTCTGCAGATATAACATAATTACAGCAAGTGTTGGAAGAAATCATACAGTGGTCGTAACAGCCGACAGGAAGTCCTTCGCATTTGGTGACAACAAACATGGACAACTGGGGACAGGTTCACTAAGGAAAGGTTGGTATCCTTCCCTTTTCCTGTTTTTTATGATTGATATGCCACAAGTACTATTGCATCAAATACAATTGTTCTGCCGAAAAAACATTCTGTGCTTGGATAAATTGTGGCTATATCTGCTTGGAGAATACTCCTTTTTGACAATTTCAGTGTGTTATTTGCTTGATTAGCCATTAGTACTATGTAATCTACATCTCGTGTTTGCATGTTGTTACCTATTCTTACAATATATGTTAATATGTGGCAGACATTTTAAATTCATAGATTTACACTATTTCCTGTTTGGATGATAACCAATAAACATATTTATGTCATGTATTTTGACCATACCGAACATTTTCATAGATTAGGACGATGGAGTAGTTCTGACAATGTTATGGGAATACGGCCATATGGGCAGCTTATTTTCCCGTTTGGTTCTTGCACTGCTGTTATTTGTTGTCCCTGACTCCCTTTGTTCTAAATTTGCTTCAGGAACTGAGATGTCACCAGCCCCATGTCTTGTTACTGAAGCAACTAATGCTGTATGTGGTGCTGACTTTACTGTCTGGCTGTCATCAATTGAGGGCTCTTCGATACTGTATGACCTTGCTCAAACTTAAAAGATTAGCAACCTTTTTCTTCTTTGAGGATAAGAGTGACCATCTTTTCATGATAACCTCTTTCAATTAGTATATTCGTTTGCTATAGTTTGTAGTTTTATTCTCATTTGTCAACTTTTTGAAGCAATGTTTTCTTCTTCTTTGCTATTCAGCACAGCAGGTCTTCCCCAGTATGGTCAACTTGGTCATGGAACCGACAATGAGGTTCATTGCTACTCTGTAACATAGCACACCTTATTGAGTTTGACAGCAACAATAATTGTGATCTGATTTATGATATTACAGTACAATACCAAAGTTTCATCGGTAAATCTATCATATTATCCCCAGCCCCACCCGAGGGCAATAGCTAAATTATCAGGGAAAAGTGTTGCCAAAGTTGCATGTGGAACAAATCATACAGGTTCTTTTCCCTTCTTTCTTTTTTCTTGGTTAATAGATGTATTCAGGATTAACACTGATAATACCTTCGCTATACCTGGATTGTTGCAGTTGCAGTTGATTCAAGTGGCTTTGTTTACACGTATGTTCCTGCTCTACCATTCGCTTGACGATGTTAAATCCAGATAATTATGACTTACTAGTGTTTCTATATATGCTATATCAATTCCTTTTCTGTATACATAAATATGATTGTTCAGGTCCCATATTTATGCTCTCTCATATAATTCATTTTTTTTTACCAGATGGGGTTTTGGTGGATATGGAAGGTAAATTATTATTTTCATGTATCTCACAATAATCATGATGTATCCTTCATAAATCTGTCTGCTTTCTTATTACGTAGGTTGGGGCACAATGAGCAGAAGGATGAGTGGCAACCTCGCCTTGTTGAAATATTTCAAAAGAACAATATCTTGGGTCCCAATGATATTATCTCAGCTGGTTCTGCAAGTTCTGCATGCACTGCCGGTAGTATGATGTGTATATATATATATATATATACACATCACTCAGCTATTTTCTCTGTGTTTGCATACATTTCCTTATAAAACCACATCACTCAGCTAAATACCTGAAAATTGTTAAATGTTATTGCTTTTAAGTTTATGCTCCTCTGTGAGTTATTACTTGATAACCTGACCTGAAAACTTGGATACTTTCTGATAATATTGCACTTGAATTATTTCACTTAATTGAAAATATCGTGGGGACATTTACTCTCAATTTTATTTTCCCGTCATACTGCCCACACATAATATTCTATACAAGGGCCTCTTTAATCATTAAAGTGGGGTGCTATAGACAGAGGGTCCAGAGTGATATGTGTTTTCAGATATATAAATCAAATACTTTATCAGGTTTGGGTTTAGTTGATTACAGATGGAGGCATATGGCATGATTCTTGAATCATCCTATTTGGATGTTTTTGGGTTTACAATAACTCTAATAGTCCCTAGTTTTTATTCTGCTAGTTAGATCCCGTATCACATACTTCTGGAATAGAATTGTCTTTATACCTTGTACTCTGTAATCAAACTGGTGTTGATCTGTTGATTGTACTGCAATATATATAACTACAATATTTTTATTAATTGTTGGTCGTTTGTTTTGAATATTAGGTCGCGGGCAGCTGTACATGTGGGGAAAGGTGAAGAATACAGGCGATGAGTGGATGTATCCAAAGCCAGTTATAGATTTAAGGTTCGTTGCAAACTGTGAAATACCATACTGATGAACAGTTCCCTCTATATCTACACTCTGAGTTTAGCTATTCTCATAATCAGCTTCCTGTTGAAATATCATTATCCTCACTTTATCTTTTTAATTATTGCCTTGTTTGCTTCAGCGGTTGGAACATCCGCTGCATGGCTTCTGGGGGCATGAACCATATTGTTGGTGCAGATTATTCTTGCATAAGCTGGGGTCATTCTGAATATGGACAGCTTGGTTATGGGCCTACGCAAAAGTACATCTATTTAAAATGCTAATACTACGTGAAATATAAGTTTGTCAACCTTTGAGATTTCAACCATTAAACTTCTCTTACCAGTTATTGTTGCGCATCATAATGTTACACAGGTCATCTGCAAATCCTCAAAAGGTTGACATTCTTGAAGGAATGCATGTTACAAGGTAATTGCACTAAATCAACATATGATTCTAGTCGCATCCTCTGTTCATAGTATAATGAATATTAAGTTCCGTACACTTCTGCAGTGTTGGTTGTGGAGTTGGGATGTCTCTCATCGTTGTGGATAGGACAAATGTTGGTGCTAAGATTGACCAGGTAACTAATGAGTTTTCATGCACACACTATTTATCTGCTTAAAGTTCCTTAGATGTTAAAACTTGGTGTAATTTATTATAATTATTTGTGGTCCTAAAGCTAAACCAAAGAAACATGTTGAATGAATTAGCAGCATTATTTTGGATCATGTGATGTTAAATTGAGCTATGTCTGTTAACATGAATTCATTTTACGGGGACAGTAGGGAAGAACTCTAAGAGACTAGTTCACAATACCTCATACTCCCTTCATTACCTAGTCCCATGGTCTAACATATGTATTTTTTTTTTCTCAGCTGGATAATTTTGATGGGGACTCTGATGCTTTATTTCAAGGTGTGCATTTCTCTTATTAGTTTTACAATGACACGTTATTAAACATTCATCTGTCTGCAAACATAGAAATTTCTGTTGTAAATGTCATTCCAGTTTTGGTGACTTGATCTGTTACAGACGAAACTATTATCTTGTTCAAGGTAGTGAAACCAGGTAACTACTGTTACCCTTTTTTTTAGAGAGAGGTCTCTTCGCTCCGCGTCGCTGCAGCAATGAAGAACAAAATACAAATACGAGCCAACAACAGGCAACCCACGGAACAGGTACTTGCCAGGTCACCTTCCCTTGTATCGATTGTATGGTAATCATCCTCGTAGCCAGTTTTCCTATTTAAGTTCTAGATTTATATATTTATATTCAGAGTTTCATACATCATCAAAACAAATATATGATGCGTCTATCTCGAATTCTTAATGTAATATTGGATTAGGTGTAAGTCCACATAACCCCCGTATGTTTCAGGTTTGGAACGTTAACCCCCCTCCCCCCCCCCCTATGTTTAAACTGGAGCAAATAACCCCCCTAAGTATCTAAAACCGGGCAAATTACCCCCTCCACCAATTGAGAGCGGTATTGGCTGGTGAGAGCGGTATTCCTCACCCTGTGCCGCCGGTGACGTAGGCCAGCCGCCCCCGTCCACCTCCCTGCTCTGCTTCCTCGCCTTGCGCCGGCTGCCGCAGACGTGAATCCCCTAAAGGACATCCAAGCCCGTGGTCCGTCGGCTGTCCGCCGAGGTCCAGCGCGCCGTGCCGGCCTGACCTCCCTCCTTTGCAGACATCGGGAAAACAAACGACCTCGTCGCCTTTGTCGCGGGCCTCTTTGGCGCTGACACGCCGCCGTCGGCGCGGGCCGCCGGCGTCCCCGTGTACCTCTTCTTCCACTCGAACCTCTTCCGCTCCCGGCATGCCGAGGTGGAAGGCGAGAAGTACCGCGACGCGGACGGCGTACTGGTGAACACGTTCGACGCCATCGATCCCGGCGCAGCGGCGGTGCTCTGGCGTCACGAGCCGTGTCGTCCGCCGGTGTTCCCGGTCGGGCCGCTGATACGACGGGCCGACGAGGGCGAAGACGCCACCAGCTTCAGCGAGTGGCTCGACGCGCAGCCTGATAGCTCGGGCCGCTACGTCCTCCGTTATGGCGAGTCAGCGACGCCCGCGCTTCCGCGTTGCACGAGCCATGGCACGCGTGGCGTGTGCTTGATGTCGCTGTGCTTGGCCGGTAGCGGAACGCAGCTGCGGCTATGCGTGTTCGACATCCGCGACGAGAAGAGCAACTGTATGCTGCCAGAGCATAGAGGACAGAAGATTGTGTGCAAGAACGGGTTAATTAGCTGGTTTCTTCAGGTTTGAACCCGTCACAAACCAGCTAAATGATTTCTTCTTGCGGTTTCGATTGGGAAACCAGCGAAACCAGAAGAAACTGTTGATCTGGTGCGAAACCACCAGCCAATACCGCGTTCCAAACCTGAAACATAGGGGGGTTATGTGGACTTCTTTCGGATTAAGTAGTTATTTACAAAGCAATTGTGAACAGATGCTAGAAGGATGAAAGAGAAGTAATAAGCATGGAGATTTTTCATGATGTTCGGAAGTTATTTACAAGTGCACTTGCTAATTTACAATTTTTGTTTCTTGGTAGTACACACTAACAAACGGACAGTTTGTGACATCAATTTTAAGTTTCACTCTTGCTAGTTCCTTCCATTTGAGATTTTAATCATATTCCCCAGCCACCGCACCCTGCCGAGCACCATGCCAACAGAGTCAAGGGGAGCGCTGCCCGAGCCTAGAACCACCATGGTTCCAGGCAGCCGCCCAGCAGCACACGCCGACATGCCCCACGCACGCCACCGCGCGGCTGCAGGAGGCCGGATCCAGACGCCCACAGCGCTGACAGAAGGTGGAAGACGACCAAGCCCAGCGCAGCACCACCGCACGCGCCGCCCGAGATCCACAGGTGCTAGATCGAAGCCACCGTCCCGGACACGCCTCCGCGCTGCCGTCGCGAGCCTGACCCGACCGCGGCAGCCGCCGGTCGTCGAGCCCCGCCGCCACAGCCCCCACCACCACGCCCAGTCCCGTGCGCCCAGGGACACGGCCGGTCGTCTCCAAGCTCCTCCGCCCCGCAGAACAAGGAACGCCGGGAGAGAGCTCCCCGCCGCCGCCGTCAACCGCACAGGCTTTGCCCCGGTGGCGTCCTCCGGCGGCGGCGGGGGAGGGAGGAGAGATGTGGCGGCGGCTTAGGGTTTGGGAGGGGAGCCCTCGCGTCGCCCTGGGCAGGGACGACCGAGGTTGTGTTTGGTTCCGATCAAATCGACATGTGTTACAGTCTGCATATGCAGTATCCAGCCTACTAAATGGCATCTTAGCCGATTAGACGGCTTAAAACAGTGATGTGAGTGGTAACCCCGTTAAAACGGTCATGGCCTTATGTGTTGGCTGCTCCACATGTAGAGGCTGAGAACTTCTTAAAACAGCACTAGAGGGTTTGTAGTGAAATCTAGGGAAGTACGAATTGCAAATTCTTGGTACTGTCAGTGATGTTCCCTATATCATTTAACATGACATCTACATGCTGCAAAAGTTACCATGTAGACTTTTCCTCAAGCGTAGTTCAAGCTGGCCAAGTTTTAGCTTAGTTGCTTAGTGCTGGTAAATGGCAATCCTTTATTTTTACTTGTCAAAATTGTCGAGCAAACTAAGTAGTGGTAGTGCACCTAAGCTGTTAATTTGATGCTTTTCTCCTACCGCACGTGCAGTGTGAATCTGTAAATTGGTAAAACTGAAATTGAGTTGGTTTACACTGGAATCGTGTTAACTGTTAAAACGCATACCATTTTTCTCTGTTCACAGTTCTGCTTGTTACTCATCTAAGCATGGATGGTTTTGAGCCGTTTTCACTGCAGCAGAAGAGACCCCGGAGCAGGTGACCAAGAAGGTAACTCCCACCACCAACTCACGGTCCAACAAGCGCAAGACAACCGTGGATCATTCAGAACCAGAAGATGAGGACGAGAGCGGAGAAGTACCCAAGGAGATAGAGGGTAGCCGTGGGCTGTCTACTAGAAGCGGCGGAGGCAGGGGAGCCAAGGCGGCGACTCCGGAGCCAATGCCGTCTGTAAGGGGCAGAGGCAGAGGCCGTCCCAAGAAGGGAGCCGAGAGCTCTGACTCTGCTGCTCTCAAAGCCGGATGCTCGGGACCGAGGTGGGAAGAAGCGAGGGAGGCCTCGAAAGTGATCGGCCGGATGAACGTCGGTGAAGTCGTTTTGGTCAGAGATGATCTGCTGCCAGCGAGAGTGGTTGCTTCTCTGTGACCCTGCCATGCCAAGTACTAGATTCGTATTCTGTAATATGGTTTTGAACTACTAATGTAATGGAGGGCTAGATTCATTACCATCCTGCAATTGTGGATGCTAGCTATCGACATTGATGTTTTATATGAAGCAATGAATGAATCATCCTACAAGCCAGTTGTCATCTTAAGAACGGGGCAGTAGCCCAGTGGTTAGGGTCGCGGCGGTAGTGGCGGTGCTGAACGGGAGCATGATGGCTAGGCTAGCTGTCTGTTTGTACCGTATGCGTGTGCGTGAGTGAGCTGCAGGACGACGCGCTCGGCTGCAGGATGAGGCATCAGGGAAATTGCACCCGATCGAGCAGAGCAGATAAGATGCAAGTTTAGCCATTAGCCATGACAGTACGCTCACTCATCCCATTGGCTAACATGTACGTAGTCGGCCTCTCCCTAAAAAAACATACAGTTTAATCTTTCTTATGCTTTATTAGATATGATGCATACCTAATTGTCTGAGTCTTAGTATGATTGTTAAAACATATTAAATAGATTAAATAGTTTCAATCCTGTTGCACGTTGCAACGTCCGGATATTTTGCTAGAGCAACTCCAGCCTTTGGCCCCTAGGCTGAATTACCGGCGTTTTTCTGGTCCTGCTGAGGCACCGGTGAAAAAAAAATCGGTCTGGAGGCATCCCGATTCCTAGCCGCGGTCCCAGGCCAAATGAAAAAAATAATTGCAGAAAAATAAAATTTGACGAATTTACGCGAAATTTGTTCAAACTTAGACGATATTTGTTCGAACATGCGGATTTCATACAATATAACTAAAAAAACATAAAAAAAAATTTAAACGGCGGCGGCGTCTACATGCCGAAGTGGCGGTAGAACTGCGTGTAGTCCCCGCCGTCATCGTCGTCGTCGCCACCGGGGGGAGGAGCACCGCATCCTGCGCCGTCGTCGCCGCCGCGGTACTGGTGGCTCGGGCCGGCCTCGTCCTCGTTGGTGTCGTCCAGGACGACGAGCTTCAGTGAGGCGCGACAATGGTGAAAGGATCGTATGGGCACCTAAAGGGGGGGGGGGGGGGGGGGGGGTGAATAGGTGCTACTTCCGGGGCATTCCAGAGGCGAAACGGAAGTGCCACCGGTAGTGCCACCGGAAGTTTACAGCGGTAGTACCGGTGAAATTGCCGGTACTTCCGGTAAACACAGAAAATACCTCCAGGAACATCTTTTCGTGACGACTCTTTTGGAAATCCTGCATAGCTGAGTTTTAACATTAGTGCACTTAATTGTATTGTTGTCAACATCAAAACACGAGGGGATGGCACATGTTCTTTCAATCTCCCCCTTTTTGGTGTTGACGACAATACAACTAATTAGCAAAGTTGATTTCCAAAAGATAAACGGGCTCCCCCTAAAGGAGCTCCCTCTATCTTTTGGAAACCTTGCACATATCAACAAGTAGATACCATATGGTAAACACGATAGATAGCTAGCAATAGATATGACACGATAGATAGCTAGCAAATGATAATGAGGTTCCACAAACGATTGCATGCTCACATCATGCATAGAGTTTAAATAGACTAAAAGGTTCAACTTGGGACACGATATATAAGAGAGACAAATGAAAAAAGGGCAAACTCGTGTCCCACCCATGCAAATCCCGTAGGCTAATACTACTAAGCTAACACTTCTCCCCCTTTGGCGTCAAGACACCAAAAAGGGAGGAGAGACACTAAGCGTCCCAAGAAGATCACTCCTCCACCTCTTCCTCAACATCTTCCTCATCGGACCAAGCAACATGGCCTTGAGCGAGCCACTCCTCCTTGGGGGTGATGTCTTCCTCAGAGCCTTCAGAAACCGGAATCTCAAGCTTACGCGTAATCTGTTTTTGGCGGTGGCGGTTGTTCTTCGCTTCCACATGAGCTGCATACATACGGTCATCCACCAAACAAAAGGACTCACGGATCTTGAGCTTGATCTTCTGGAACCATCCCGGTTCCTCAACTGGAGCAGCAACCACCTTCTTACCCTTTCCACCATGGCGGTCCTTAGGGAGAACATGATTCTTCTTGCGGAGTTTCTTCTCAAGATGAGGAACCAAAGGCACCGACTGGTCAAGGCGCTCATGATTGTGAGTATAAGCCCACTTTGCAATAATGAGCTTCATGATGTAAGGAGCATAGATTGGAACCCTCCTGTCAGCAATAGCAAGCCAAAGCTCCTCAAAAATCACATTCATAACATCTAACTTCACACCGGACCCCTTCCTCAAGTGACACTGAAGCAGCAAATCAATCAAGTAACCATGCACTTGATCCCAGTTACCCACACGTGGTGTAAGAGTCTCCCTGAAGATACGGAACATAATCTCATAGGTAGGAAGGAGATCCTCAGACTGACCGGGGTTACCACCTTCCATAGTGATGGGAAGGAGTACCTCCCTACCACTAGCTCGGCCTTCATGATGCACCGTCCACCCATTGGAACCTTGAACACGCGGGTATCCCAACAAAGCACAAAAATCTGACCACCGACACTCCACATGCTCATCCTTGATCATCAGTGCAGGTTGGCATTACTCTCATTTCCCATATGAATTGTGGCATAGAATTGCCCAATAAGCTCCTCATTGTAGTCCTGTTCCTCTGTCATGATCTGGAACAACCCAAACTCCTCACACATGCTATAAGCTTCAGCAAAGTACGCTTGATACTTGGGAGAGGTCATGTGAGGGATATTGAGGCGATGTTGGAGCACCACCGCATTCCTTTGCCCCGTGTAAATCTGATTGTAAATTTCCTCTTGATTAGCTGTGTAAAAACGGGGATCCACAACAAAGTCTTGGCGGGGAATAAGATAGGGGTTCTTCTCCCGGAACTCACGATACTCTTTGTCATGCATCTTGGTGAACGACACAGATTTGGGCTTCTTTGCCATACCAATTGAAAGGACACGGATGTCGCCTAGAGGGGGGGGGGGTGAATAGGCGATTTAAAATTATTACGGTTAAGGCTTGAATAAATGCGGAATAAAACTAACGTTTAATTTATCAAGCCAAAACCTAAACTAGCTAGGTTCACCTATGTGCACCAACAACTTATGCTAAGCAATATGATCAACTAGGTGATAGCAAGATATATGACTCTAAGCTCGATGTCTATCACAAAGTAAATAGCATAAGTAAAAAGCTCGGGATAGAAATACCAAGGCACTTGGAGACGATGATTTATCCCGAAGTTCACTTCCCAATGGAAGCTAGTCTCCGTTGGAGCGGCGCGGTGTTCACCAATGTGAAACACCGAGTAGCCTTGATATGGCACACCGTATCTCCGTTGTGTCTTACCACCAATGTGGCGAGGCACTTGTCACTATGTTGTCGTTGAGGTTGACAACTAGAACCTTTACAAGGGTGAAGCTCACTCCACAAGTTGGAGGGTCTTCACCAAATGCACCGAGTCACCAAGACTTGATGCCCAAGGCCGAGGGATCCCGGCAATGTCTTCGTAGCTACCAAAGCTCCGAAGCTAACAAGGTTGAGCCACACTCCACAATTGGAGGCTCCCAACAAATCCCGTAAGCCACCAAGACTCCGAGAAATCAAACCGTCTAGGGTACCAACGTGCCCTAGAGGAACAAGCTCTAGGGAACCAAAGTACCCAAGAGTAACAAGCTTCTCAACTTCACTTTCCACGAATCACCGTGGAGAACTCAAACCGATGCAACTAATGCAATGGCAAGAACACACTAAGTGGTCAAGTTCTTCCAACCCGAATCCAACCAAAGCAACTAATGCTTGGGAGGGATTAGGGAGGAAGAACAAAGGAGGAACACAAAGAAACTCCAAAGATTTAGATCCAAAGTGTTCTCCTCACTTAGAGGAGAAATCAATTGGTGGAAACACGGATCTAAATCTCCTCTCTCTTTTCTCTCAAAGAAGTAGCACGAACTAGTGGAGAGAATGAGAGAAAGCCAAGCTCAAGAGGTCAACAATGGAGGAGGGAGAATAGCTCAAGAGTTGGCAAAAAGGTTCATTTATTTTTGGGGAAGAAGCCCCTTAAATAGGGGCTCCAAAAATGTGACCGTTGGGTCATTTTATGTGCAGCTAAAAGGGGAAAAGGGGAGGGGAAGGCAGGGCAGGCCGGCCTGGCTGCCGGCCCAGGCCGGAGAGGAGGCCGGGGGCGCACCAGAGCCACCCGGTATGGAAACCGGCCCAGGCCGGAGGGGAAACCGGGCCCCCACCCGAACTGCCCGGCCTGGGAGCCGGCCCAGGCCGGAGGAGAGGCCGGCGAGTGACGGAGGATGCGGGGCACCCGGGTGGGCCGGCCAGGGAGCCGGCCCAGGCCGGATATGAGGCCGGCGGCCCACCCGAGCTGACCGGCCTGTGGCCCGGACGAGGCCGGGGCTGAGGCCGGGGGGTCGCCCGAACGGGCCGGCCTGGGATCCGGCCCAGGCCGGCGGTGAGGCCGGCTGCCCTCCCTTTTCTTTTTTCTTTTTAATTATTCTGTCTTAAAAACAACCGATACCGAAAACGCCATATCTTCCACATACGAACTCCGTTTTCGGTAATCTTGGACTCGTTGGAATCGTCACAACGAGCACAACAAGAATATACATAGAAACATCATTGTTCAATAAGATATGGTCAAACCAAATGATGAGAGGTAAAACCTTTCTATTAAAACCGGAAGACCGTATCTTTTGCATATGAAGTCCGAATGACACAAAACCACTTTTGTTGGAAAGAGGACGACAAACTCTATCCACTAACAAGTTAAAATATTGAAACCAAGCGAGGGAGATTTTGCTAATAAATGGAAGAGTGAAACCTTCCGCATAGATGGACCGACAAAATCTCCGACACCGAAAACTCAATAGGGAACACATATGAAAACCGTTTTCGGTGACCTTGGGCTTGTCATGACAAGCACGACAAGCACCAATACCACACCACGATAAGAGTCAAATAGAGACCAATAAAGATGATGCCAAGGATGCAAAGGTTTGAGCTCTCTACGACCGATACGCTAAAGCTCACTTGAGAGCCCCTCTTGATAGTACGGTTACCTATCCTAAAACCCGGTCTCCCAACTACACCGCGAGACCGGTAAAATAGAAACCCTATCAAGATCATACCTTTGCCTTGCGCATTCCACTTGAGCTAGATGATGACGATCTTGATCTACTCTCAAGTGGATCACCTTTCTTGATTTTGTTCCGCTTGGTGAAGACATGCATATTGCTCCCCCATACACCAAGATGGGAGAGACACCCTTCGACATATCTTCACATGGCCTTTATCTTGATGATGACCACCACATGACGCCATCCACCATGGACAACATAGGATCTTGATCAACACAGATGATCTTCTTCTTCACATGCCCTAATCTTGTATGTTGATCAACTTGCACTTAGCCTTGATCAACATATAGTCTTCTTCTTTTAGTCTTGACTCCAACATATGGAGTCCAAGCATTCCTTATGGACCAACACTACAAATATAACTCAAAGCACACATTAGTCCATAGAGATTGTCATCAATTACCAAAACAACACATGGGGGCAACCATGCTCTTTCAATCTCCCCCATTTTGGTAATTGATGACAATCCCTTTTGAGAGGGTTTATATGATGAATTAAGCAACCTTGCAAGACAAGGATGCAGGAGCATGAGAGGCAAATGCTTAAGAACCAAACGAAAGAATAAGATCCAAATTCCCTTAAACCCTCTAAAACTTCTCCCCCATTGGCATCGATTGCCGAAATGGGAAGAAAAATTTAGAAAGCCAATATAGTATGAATTTTTTCATAAAGTGTGCATTTCTCAAAATGTGAGTGGAATCAAATACACATATCCATTGACGAATAGTCAGAGGAGATCAAACTATATTGAGGATCAAAGATTGCAAATAAGATGAAGTCATTCTAAACATCTCCACAAAGAAGATAGGCAAAAAAAAAAAAAAACCAAGGCGAGGGTTAAAAAATGGAGAAGCTCCCCAATGTTCATGCACTATTGAGGAGTGCACAAATATGAAATCCTTGCTCCCCCAAAATCATCTAGAACACTCACCAAGTGCAAGGATGTAAAAATTAAAGCAAAACAAAAACACTTGCACCAAAGATGTGGTTGAGCCATAAGGAGATACCCATTAAAAGAAATTATTTAGAAAGGCCCAACCAAGAGTATGTGTGTGTGACAAGACAATTAATTTGGTAAGACACATAGTCTTATTCAAATGGAGATAAGTTATATATCAAGTATTGACACACACAACTTTACAAAGAAGATTTTTTTTAAAAAAATGTTCACAAGCTCGAAGATACCAATTGGAAATTACAACCAATTGAAAAATAACAAAGAGCAAGTGAGAACACTTAGCCAACAAAATCGACATACTCACCATGATGAGCATGAAGAGAAAAATCTTCAATAGAATGTGAGTGCGCAAAGATGCGAGTAGAAATAAGACAAGCACTCACGATACAAACTTGGAGCCACCAAAGAATTATAGATAAAAGACAAGGTGGCTTGAAAGAAAGTAGGATACCAAATAAAATGTGACCTCTTTCATATGTATGGGTTTCTAAGTAGACAATGATATTCATCGACAAAGAAACTTGCACATATAAAATGATCGAATAAAGAAGACTATGGTAACCAAAAGGAAGTCATGAATATACACAAAGAGATTATTGCTTAAAAGCATAGCACATAGCTCAAATTTATCTCATTGTATATAAATGAACTTCAAACACATCAAATGCATCACACATATCACTAAGGGGACAAGAGATAGTGGAAATGCTTTGAGATAGACAACAAGTATCCCAAAGAAATAATACCAATTGAAGGAATGTTTTTGCAATTTCATCACAAATATCACAAAGATATACCAAGTGAAGGGAATAATTCAAAACCACAACAATTGTACCTTAAAGTTTTCATGCCAAGAGGCAACCTACACAACGTTGAATAAAAGAAAGATATGCATGAGATAGATACTTGTTACCGAGATGCATTGGTGATGACGAAGATGATCTTTTGTTAGTCATCATAGCTTGACTCCTAAAATCACATGGTGAGACCACCTTCCTTATGAATGAGGCAAGCATCCACCGCTTCTCAATTGTACCTAAAACACAATTCAAGTACAATATGGTTCCCAAACTCATTGGGTTCCATAGTAGTTAGATACACTACAATACATAGGAAACACTCCACATAAATATGTGCATGTAGATATGAAATTGAATTTCATGCACATCTTAGCCGATTTAGGATTTGGTGGAGTATCCCCTATATATTGGATCAAGAAAGACTAGCATGCCATAAAATAAATATACTAGTAAATATGCATGCATGGACTTACAAGAACCGAATGGGATACAATTTGGACGAAACACTAAGTAAACCAAGAAGAGAGCACACCAAAGTGTGACACAAAAGGGTTGTCCAAATTATATCAAAATTCAAATCAACATGTGAATGATTCCAAAACACATCAACACATGAAGTGTGATATCAATAGGAATCAAATCAAACAACACATGAGAGATAAGACACCAATTGAAAAATAAGATACCAACTAGGAGATAAGATACCAAGAAGAGGATAATACTTGACCGGAATCAAGTAAAGTAAAGTAAAGTAGTAAGGTATCAAAATTCTCACAATAAATATCAATTGAAACAAATATCTATGGAGGAGATATTACATTCCAATTAATACCAATTGAAGATACCTAGGCAAGGCCAATGAGCATATAAGATGAAAGAAAAAGATATGCTCAATGGGGTTTTCTCATTCTATAGGATAAACATAAGACAAGAGATGAGAAGGCAAGACTCCCAAAAGAGAGCGAGGTTACACTAAATAAACCAAACACCCTCTATACTTTTCATGATGGCACAAAGCATCAAGAGAAAAAGATTTGTCTTCCATAAACACATACGATAGAAATCAAATGCCAATTGAAAGGATCAAATAGTGATAGATAGGATAGTGTTCTAAGTAAAAAGAAATGCTCCCCCAAGATTCATGCATTATTTTGATATTTGCATTTGAATACAAAATGCATGCACAAGGGATCATTACTCTTCATATTTTATTTACAACACTAAACACTACCAGTTTGAAGATTAGGATCCATGCAAGAGGCAAGGAAGGCAAAGGGAGTCAAAATAAATATTTTGGCAAGAGATGGGACGCATGAAAGACAATGCCAATGTAAGGATAATCAAAAATATTCTATCACAAACATAAATATGGATTGTCCAAGGACAGTGACCATTTGGAATTATTTTCCCGATGATAAGATGTATTCAAGGATATCCTCACAAGATAAAACATATGGCAAGAAATAAGAAATAAAACACCATATTTGAATAAGGTTTGTTGGTAGTTCCAACTATTCAAACCAACCGGCAAGACCATGGTTAGAATAATATGGAACAAATGGTTTCTCAACTAATGTATGGAGATGCACATTAGAGAAAAACCACACCAAGCAAACACACATGAACAAGACCCAAAAGATAGCTAGAGAGCAAATTGGAACTTGTTCGAGCTAATATGCCACATAGAAATAAGATAATTGACAATATCAAATCTAAGTGGCAAAACCTCAAATGTTCACATTTTATGGGATTGTAATATGCACATAGCTTATTACTCCCCCACAATGTGATAATTCATTTCTTCTTAACAAGAGGCAAATAAAATCAAATAGAGATAATTAATAGACGTTATAGAATTTGAATTTCTCATGAGCATGACACACCACATAGTTACTAGATAATCGTGATATATCAATACTAGGTGGTGTTACTCATATACACACATTTTTAGGTTAGTGAAGTGCACAAAGCATATCACTCCCCCAAAATGGGATAGTCCATTAATTTCTCAAAAAGAGCCCATTGAAATCAACACAAGATCCAATAAGGACTCAACACAAAGTTTACACATATATGGAGCGCACATTAACATACACAAACTTGATTGCTCAAGGTAAGTAATAAGCACAACATATACAAGCACATGCTAGGAACAAAACTAACACATGCTAGGGGGCAAGCAACTTTCAATATATATGTAATTTAAATATAAGTTACCGCAAGAAGGAGCATTGGATATAAGATATGACAATATAATCCAAATGACTTGGCTTGTGGAAATAATCATCAAGAAGATCCCTTAATTCTTCAAGGATAGCCAAGTCTCCAATGTCCTTCATCACAACCTATTGATCAAGTTTGAGCTTGTTGGTCCCCAACCAAGTTGGGTCCTAAGAGGTTAGTCACAATAGGCTTGGCAACCCAAATGGTTCTTTTCTTGACACCACTTTGAGTTCCCACATATTTGGCAAACACATTGCCAACCCTATCCTTCCTAAGAGAATAAACATCATCAATAATTATGGGGTTGGATAGAGTACCGTTTGTGCATGAAGAAGCCAAATGGCCCTTCTCATGGCATAAGTAGCAATATCGACTCTTTTCTTTCTTCTTAATAGGCACCTCAACTTGAGGAGAAATGACTTGAGTCTTCTTAGGAGGTTGCCTTTGTTCAACCCGAGGTTAAGCAAGAGATTGAACAAAAGGCCTCTTCCCTAGTTGCTTCTCACTAAGAGGCTTCTTCTTCATTGGGCAATCTCTAACATGATGCCCTTCAATTTTGCACTTGAAGCAAACAATCTTGGCCGAGTGATTGACTTGTTCTTGGCCCTTCTTATTGCTACTCTTGGACTTGTTCTTGATATTGGAGTTGAATCCAAGTCCACTCTTGTCATTGGGGGGGATTTTTGTACACTCAACATGTTGTCAAGTGTGGCCTTCCCTTTATGACGTTTCTCCACATCTTTCTTCAAAGAAGTGGCTTGTGCCTTGTGCTCTTTAGTCTTCCCTACAAGGTTAGTAGCTACACAAGTACTAGAGGAAGTTGAAGCTTCATTGTTAGAGCAACTAGGCACAAAATGTAATTCAACATATGATTTAGCATTAGTGTGAGATGAAGAATTACTAGGACTAGCACATGGCATTTTAGCATTTTTATTAGAAGTTGTGCCATTGTCCACATGGGGCTCACTAGATATTACCTTGGTAGCAATTGCCTCATGATCTAACTTTAGCTTATCATGAGATACGAGAAGATCTTCATGAGAGCTCGAGAGCTTCTCATGACTTTCTTCCAATATCTCATAATTGCTAGTTAGCAATTTAAGTTGAGCCCTTAGCTCAACATTCTCCTTTAAAATGGATGCTTCACAAGAAATAGAGTTAGTAGCACAAGCATCAACATTAATAGCAATGGGAGAACAAGTAGGAAGCTCTTTTAATAATTGAGCTTGGAGTTGATCATGAGACTTAGTGAGATGTGCAAGAGAATCTTCCAAGGACTTGACATCCTTTTCAAATTTCACATTAGCCTCAAGGAGTCTAACAATTTCAACAACAAGTTCATCATTTTTAATTTTAAAATCATTAGCCACCTTGAGAGCTCTATCATGGGTTTCATTTACTTTAGATAACTCTAGAGTAAATGTCTCCTCAAGAGATTTCTTGGTGGTTTGGATTTCTTCAAGAGCTTGCTCTAGATTCGCAATTGTGTCCGCATAATTACGTTCGCGGCTAAGACTTTCATTTTCACGAGCTTCCAAATTTTCAATAGTAAGCCCTCGTTCAATAAGGGTGCTCATAATTTCATGTAGGTTCTCACAAGCATTTTCATTCTTTGAAAGAGCATTAAGAACCATTAGACCTTTCTTATTAAAGTAAGCATCATCTCCGTCATCATCATCATTATTGTTATGATCATCACTACTTGATGATTTAGAAGATATGCAAGGACTATCAACACAAGCATGTGAAACATTTATAGTTCTAGATGTGTTTAAGTCCAAAGATAAATCATTGCAATGAGATAGAGATGAAATATTATCTAAAAGAAGCTCACTATCATTATTGCAAAATTTATCCCTACTCACCATTGCATTATTTTGTGGTTTGCCACATGTAGGTGAGGTAGAAGAAGTTGAGAACTGATTACGCCCGGAGGTGGAGTGAGAACAATCATTCTCACTATCCATGGACACACCATAATTGTCTTGAAGCTTGGTCCATAGCTCATGGCCATTCCGATAAGGAGAGATCGACAAAGCAACTGCATTACTCAAAGACTTGAAAATCACTTTAGAAGCTCCATCATCTAGATAAGAATTTTCCTCATCCTCTAGAGGAGAAAAACCCATATCTAGAATTTTCTCTATACATGGATCAATGTCCCGAAAATAATCTAGCATGCGATTTCTCCAATCATTATAATTAGTGCCATCAAATATTAAAGAATCATTGTGCACTAAACCACTAGACGACATCTTTACTCTCTAGGCCGTGAAGCCCTATAAAGAGAGAACCTGCTCTGATACCAATTGAAAGGACACGGATGTCGCCTAGAGGGGGGGGTGAATAGGCGATTTAAAATTATTACGGTTAAGGCTTGAATAAATGCGGAATAAAACAAACGTTTAATTTATCAAGCCAAAACCTAAACTAGCTAGGTTCACCTATGTGCACCAACAACTTATGCTAAGCAATATGATCAACTAGGTGATAGCAAGATATATGACTCTAAGCTCGATGTCTATCACAAAGTAAATAGCATAAGTAAAAAGCTCGGGATAGAAATACCAAGGCACTTGGAGACGATGATTTATCCCGAAGTTCACTTCCCAATGGAAGCTAGTCTCCGTTGGAGCGGCGCGGTGTTCACTAATGTGAAACACCGAGTAGCCTTGATATGGCACACCGTATCTCCGTTGTGTCTTACCACCAATGTGGCGAGGCACTTGTCACTATGTTGCCGTTGAGGTTGACAACTAGAACCTTTACAAGGGTGAAGCTCACTCCACAAGTTGGAGGGTCTTCACCAAATGCACCGAGTCACCAAGACTTGATGCCCAAGGCCGAGGGATCCCGGCAATGTCTTCGTAGCTACCAAAGCTCCGAAGCTAACAAGGTTGAGCCACACTCCACAATTGGAGGCTCCCAACAAATCCCGTAAGCCACCAAGACTCCGAGAAATCAAACCGTCTAGGGTACCAACGTGCCCTAGAGGAACAAGCTCTAGGGAACCAAAGTACCCAAGAGTAACAAGCTTCTCAACTTCACTTTCCACGAATCACCGTGGAGAACTCAAACCGATGCAACTAATGCAATGGCAAGAACACACTAAGTGGTCAAGTTCTTCCAACCCGAATCCAACCAAAGCAACTAATGCTAGGGAGGGATTAGGGAGGAAGAACAAAGGAGGAACACAAAGAAACTCCAAAGATTTAGATCCAAAGTGTTCTCCTCACTTAGAGGAGAAATCAATTGGTGGAAACACGGATCTAAATCTCCTCTCTCTTTTCTCTCAAAGAAGTAGCACGAACTAGTGGAGAGAATGAGAGAAAGCCAAGCTCAAGAGGTCAACAATGGAGGAGGGAGAATAGCTCAAGAGTTGGCAAAAAAAAAGGTTCATTTATTTTTGGGGAAGAAGCCCCTTAAATAGGGGCTCCAAAAATGTGACCGTTGGGTCATTTTATGTGCAGCTAAAAGGGGAAAAGGGGAGGGGAAGGCAGGGCAGGCCGGCCTGGCTGCCGGCCCAGGCCGGAGAGGAGGCCGGGGGCACACCAGAGCCACCCGGTATGGAAACCGGCCCAGGCCGGAGGGGAAACCGGGCCCCCACCCGAACTGCCCGGCCTGGGAGCCGGCCCAGGCCGGAGGAGAGGCCGGCGAGTGACGGAGAATGCGGGGCACCCGGGTGGGCCGGCCAGGGAGCCGGCCCAGGCCGGATATGAGGCCGGCGGCCCACCCGAGCTGACCGGCCTGTGGCCCGGACGAGGCCGGGGCTAAGGCCGGAGGGTCGCCCGAATGGGCCGGCCTGGGATCCGGCCCAGGCCGGCGGTGAGGCCGGCTGCCCTCCCTTTTCTTTTTTCTTTTTAATTATTCTGTCTTAAAAACAACCGATACCGAAAACGCCATATCTTCCACATACGAACTCCGTTTTCGGTAATCTTGGACTCGTTGGAATCGTCACAACGAGCACAACAAGAATATACATAGAAACATCATTGTTCAATAAGATATGGTCAAACCAAATGATGAGAGGTAAAACCTTTCTATTAAAACCGGAAGACCGTATCTTTTGCATATGAAGTCCGAATGACACAAAACCACTTTTGTTGGAAAGAGGACGACAAACTCTATCCACTAACAAGTTAAAATATTGAAACCAAGCAAGGGAGATTTTGCTAATAAATGGAAGAGTGACACCTTCCGCATAGATGGACCGACAAAATCTCTGACACCGAAAACTCAATAGGGAACACATATGAAAACCGTTTTCGGTGACCTTGGGCTTGTCATGACAAGCACGACAAGCACCAATACCACACCACGGTAAGAGTCAAATAGAGACCAATAAATATGATGCCAAGGATGCAAAGGTTTGAGCTCTCTACGACCGATACGCTAAAGCTCACTTGAGAGCCCCTCTTGATAGTACGGTTACCTATCCTAAAACCCGGTCTCCCAACTACACCGCGAGACCGGTAAAATAGAAACCCTATCAAGATCATACCTTTGCCTTGCGCATTCCACTTGAGCTAGATGATGACGATCTTGATCTACTCTCAAGTGGATCACCTTTCTTGATTTTGTTCCGCTTGGTGAAGACATGCATATTGCTCCCCCATACACCAAGATGGGAGAGACACCCTTCGACATATCTTCACATGGCCTTTATCTTGATGATGACCACCACATGACGCCATCCACCATGGACAACATAGGATCTTGATCAACACAGATGATCTTCTTCTTCACATGCCCTAATCTTGTATGTTGATCAACTTGCACTTAGCCTTGATCAACATATAGTCTTCTTCTTTTAGTCTTGACTCCAACATATGGAGTCCAAGCATTCCTTATGGACCAACACTACAAATATAACTCAAAGCACACATTAGTCCATAGAGATCGTCATTAATTACCAAAACAACACATGGGGGCAACCATGCTCTTTCAGTCTTCTTGCTTGTCCCAGTAGTGTCGGCTGCAAACTTCTTCTTCTCAAGGTTGATTTGTCGGGCTGACTTTGTTTGCAGCATCACTTCGGACTCTTCTTCAATATCATCTTCAACCGTGCGCTGTTTCTTGCGAGCGGAAGCTGAGGAGGTAAACCTAAGAGGTAAGCACAAAGGTAGGGAGGGAACTAGGAAAGACCAAAAAATTCACAATAAAACAATGTAGTTATCAAGAGTAGTTAAGACGTGTGAATCTTGAGAATACCAATAGTACCGAGGGAAACCCCGGAAACACCCCACGGCACACCCAAGCACATGAGCCCAAGTGTGGTGAGGAACTAGGGTTTCACTAGGTACTAGAGATTCCTCCAAGATTTAGATGAAAAACCTACTCAAGACAACTAACAACATCTAGTCCCGGTCCAAAGCATACTCCAAACGAGATTGAACTTAAGCAATCGTGCATCTAGGGCTTGCCCTACATCACATCTAGATTAAATTAATGAAGCCTAGAATGAGTATGAGAGAGGACAAATACCGGATGCCATGGAGGAGAATGACGAGGGAAACGTTTCCCTCGGACCAGATCTGACGGAGGGGCACCGGAGGAGCTACACGGGAGCCCAAGGGTGGCCGGCGGCTGGAGGAAGAGAGAGAAAGAAGTTGGGGCGCGGGGGGAAGAAGGAGTTAGGGTTCCTCCCCCCGGCCCAATCCTTAAATCTTTTCATCCCGCCGCACCGGTAGTACCGGCGATCGTGCCGGTACTTCCGCCCGCGCGGGATTTCCAGACGGAGATTCCGCTGAAATTTCCGCGAGGCCGGAAGTACCGGTACCTCCACCGGTAGTACCGCTCCAGACAGAAAAACTAGATGTTTGTTTTAGAGGGAATTTAAAGTTTTAGATATGGAATGTCTTTTAGGAAAGAGATGGGGCTTAGGATGAGATATCAAACTGTCTTAATATGGTACAACACTCATGTTTGCAAGATGCACAGGTGAAAGGCCAAGCATGAGTGATTTTCCATAGCACGCACATAGTGACACATATAGGTCTAGAAAAAACCAAATAAACACCGAATAAGAACCAACTCCTCACATGAGGAGGTCGGTGGCCAAAGCCACCATATATGAGTATGGAAGAGTGAAACACCGCGAAGATATATCTTGGGTTCTCACTCAAAACTCATCATTTAAGCTCACAATTCATGAATTGAATATAGAGTAAAGCAATGAATGCATTAATATAGGCATAATGGGGGGAGGGGGAGCCCAATGGTTAGGACAACACTCCCCCTATGTCCATGCCTACACCTAAACCAAGATAGGAGTTGAAACTATAGGTGTATGCAAGATGGTCAAGTCAAGCTCCTCGAATCCACGATATTTAGCTTATTCCTCAAATAAGTGAATCTTGCTTCATCAAGTGGCTTCGTGAATATATCGGCAAGTTGGTCGTTGGTTGGCACATAAGCAAGCTCAATATCTCCACGGGCAACATGATCCCGGATGAAGTGATGACGAATCTCAATGTGCTTGGTTCTTGAGTGTTGCACCGGGTTGTAGGAGATCTTGATAGCACTCTCATTGTCACACAAAAGAGACCCTTTGTCACAATTGACACCATATTCCTTTAAAGTTTGCCTTATCCATAACAATTGAGTGCATGCACTAGCGGCGGCCACATACTCGGCTTCGGCGGTGGAGAGAGAAATACAATTTTGCTTCTTAGAAGACCAACTCACCAAGGACCTACCAATGAATTGGCAAGCCCCGGAAGTTGATTTCCTATCATCTTGATCACCGGCCCAATCCGAATCCGTGAAACCCCGAAGAGTGAAAGATGAATCCCTTGGATACCACAAACCAAACCTTGGGGTATGAATCAAATATCGTAGGATTCTCTTGACCGCCAACATGTGGCTTTCTTTAGGAGCTGCTTGATACCTTGCACACACACCTACACTCAACACAATATCGGGTCTAGATGCACAAAGGTAAAGCAACGAACCTATCATGGAGCGGTAGAGCTTTTGATCCACATCTATACCCTTTGGGTTAAGTTGTAGATGGCACTTGGTATCCATAGGAGTCCTCTTCTCCTTAGCCTCCACCATATTGAATCTCTTGAGCATGTCTTGAATATACTTTGCTTGACTAATGAAAGTCCCTACTCTCAATTGCTTGATCTCAAAACCAAGGAAGAACTTCAACTCACCCATCATAGACATCTCAAACCTATCGGTCATAAGCTTTGCAAATTCATCATTAAAAGCTTTGTTAGATGAGCCAAATATAATATCATCAACATATAGTTGGCATATGAAAAGCTCCCCTTTAACCCTCTTAGTAAAAAGAGTGGGATCGATTTGCCCAACTTCAAACCTACGGTCTAACAACAACTCTCTAAGGTGCTCATACCACGCACGTGGTGCTTGCTTAAGTCCATAGAGCGCCTTATCGAGCTTGTAGACATGGTTAGGGAAGTTGGGATCCTCGAACCCCGGGGGTTGCTTAACGAACACCAACTCTTTCAAAGGACCATTAAGAAAAGCACTTTTAACATCCATTTGTTGCAATTTAAAGTTATAACGGGATGCATAAGCAAGGAGGATACGGATGGACTCAAGGCGAGCCACGGGAGCATAGGTCTCTCCAAAATCAATGCCTTCAACTTGAGAGTACCCTTGAGCCACAAATCTAGCCTTGTTCCTCACCACCATGCCATGCTCATCTTGCTTGTTCTTGAAAATCCACTTTGTGCCTATAACATTGCGGCACTCCTTTGGCTTCTCAACTAGCTTCCAAACATTATTGTGCTCGAAGTTGTTGAGCTCTTCATGCATTGATAGCAACCAATCCGGATCTTCAAGAGCTTCGGACACTTTGTTTGGTTCAACCATGGCAATGTGAGCTTGATGATCACTAAAGTTTGCCAATTGCCTCCGGGTGGATACTTTGGCTCTCACATCACCAATCATTTTCTCAAGGAAATGTTCACGACGTTCCATGGTCTTTGCAACTCGAGCTTGACGACGGGCTTCGATATCCTCATTGCATCTTGGAGGTATCACTTGATCATCTTGATTGTTTGAGTCCCCGTCTTGACCGGTAGGTTGACCTTGATCATCACTAGGTGTGGCATCATCATTTGAAGAAGAGGATGATTGAGCAAGGTCTTGATCTTGACTAGCATCACGGATAGGAGAGATGGCCTCTTGCATAGCAACTTGATCAATGGGTTGAGGATCTTCAACTTGATCTTGGGATGGGGCAATAGGCTCTTCATTAGCTTGATTTTCTTGAGTAGATGAAGGCTCCACTTGAGTAGAGCATTGTCCTTCTCGTTCCGCCACAAGGGGTTCCTCAACGGGGCGGTAGAAACCAACACCCATTCTTCTTATGGCTTCTCGAGGAATTACATCATCTACATCGGAAACATGAAATTGCGCCACTTGGGAGCCGTCATTTTCCTCGAATACCACACTACAAGATTCTATGATACGCCGTGAAGCTATATCATAGACTCTATAAGTGTGGGATTCGGCACCGTAACCAACAAATATACCCTCTAGAGATTTAGATTCGAATTTAGATAAGTGACAACCTTTGATCAAATAGAAACACTTACAACCGAAGACACGGAAGTAGGAGATGTTAGGCTTGTTGCCGGTGAGGATCTCATAGGGGGTCTTGTTCAAACCTTTGCGAAAGTAGAGCCGGTTGGACGAGTGACATGCCGTGGATATAGCCTCCGCCCAAAATCTTAACGGAGTCTTGAACTCCGCTAACATGGACCTTGCTATATCCATAAGAGTCCGGTTCTTCCTCTCGGCTACACCATTTTGTTGAGGGGTGTAAGTTGCGGAGTATTGATGACGAATACCCTCTTCACTAAGAAACTCGTTGAGGGTGTAGTTCTTAAACTCGGAGCCATTGTCACTTCTAATTGCCAATATGGGGACATTGTGTTGACGTTGCATTTCAACGGAGAAGTCGATGAAGGTTTGTTGGGTCTCACTCTTCGACTTGAAGAAATAAACCCAAGTGAATCTTGAATAGTCATCGACAATCACCAAGCAATACTTCTTCCCACCAAGACTTGCTTCGGGAACGGCACCAAAAAGATCCACATGGAGTAACTCCAAGATCCTTTTGGAAGAGATGATAGTCTTGGATGGATGGGGAGAATCATGCATCTTTCCTTCAACACAAGCCCTACAAACACGATCTTTGGCAAAAGAGACATCTTCTTTTAGTCCAAGGATGTGGCCACCCTTGTGGAGACTTTGCAAAGTTCTCATGTTGACATGGGCTAGGCGGCGATGCCACAACCAACCCTTGTCGGCCTTTCCAAATAGGCACATCGAATTTGAAGTGGTTTCCCCCGAAAAGTCAACCACAAACAAATCATCCTCGACGTACCCAACGAAAGCGACCTTTAGAGTCTTGCTCCACAAGAGTACCACAACATCAATATCAAGAAAGACGGCGAAACCCATCTTATTAAGTGCACGAACAGAAAGTAAATTAAAACCAAGGGATTTGACAAGCATGACATTCACTAAGGAGATATCCTTAGCGACTACCACCTTGCCAAAACCCAATACCTCAGATTTTGATCGATCTCCAAATGTGACGGTTGCTTGATTTAGACTTGGTCTCAACTCCATCATTATTTCCTTGCTTCCGGTCATATGTTTAGTGCATCCACTATCAATCACCCATTTTGACCCACCGGAAGCATAGTCCTACAAGAAATCATTGCTTTGATTTAGGTCCCCATTTTTCAATGGGTCCTCTTTTGTTAGCAACAAGGGTCTTAGGAACCCAAATAGAACGAGCAATAGGCACATTTCTAGGACCAACAAACTTAGCATAGACATCCCCATAATAATCAACAAATATAATGTAATAGGGGTTAGTCTTTCCCGCAAAGTCATCACTAGTAGTTTTACCCCTTGTGGCACCACCACTAGCAATGTTGACCTTCTTAGCTTGAGGAGCACTAGGAATGTTGGCCTTCTTAGCTTGAGGGGTCTTCTTTGCTTGAGGAGCACTAGGAGTGTTGGCCTTCTTAGCTTGAGGGGCCTTCTTTGCTTGAGGGGCTCTAGCATCCTTCATGAAGCTTTCCTTCTCCTTTTTCTCCTCCACAAACCCAAGACCAACTCTCCCCTTTTGTGAAGTAACAAACGGTTTCTTACCCAGGGAGATGGCCTTAGCAAGATTGATCTTTAACCTAGCATTTTCCTCAATGATATTTGCATGATCACAAGTAATGGGAGTGGAGGAAATAGGCATATCATTTTTAGGCGATTGAGCTTGAAGTTGTTCATACGACTTAGTGAGGGTAGAGAGTTCACTCTCCAAAGCCTTGTGAGCCTTGGAGAGTTTCTCTAGCTCCTCGGTTAGTCTAGAATGACCAACACCAAGCTCGACCTTTTCTTTCTTACATGCTTTGTATTTAGCAATTGCATGGTCACGTTCTTTAATGAGTTTAGCAACAATAACATCATTAGAATCTTCTATAGATTCTAGTTGTTGCTCTAGTGAAACTCTAAGCTCATGCTCTTCTTCTAGATTGTCTTTTAGGGATGCAATTTCCATAGCATCCTCTCTTTCAATCTTACCCTTGATCTCAAGCATTTCTTGAGCTTCACCATATTGGCTCATGAGAGCCTCAACATGCTTCTTTGTTTCACCTTGCATGTTAGTGATAAAATGATCGAAAGCAACAATTTCCTCTTTGATTTTAAGACTAGTAGCATCATCCATAGAACTTATTATCGCATCATCCATAGAACTCATAGCCTTAGGAGATGAGGGAGATGATACCTCGGTAGTCTTGGCCATGAAGCATCTTGCGGAGGAGTCGGAGACATTTTCATTGGGGGATTCAAATAGGGAAGGAGATGATGAAGAAGCAATAGCAATGCCGGCAACCTCATTTGTGGGTTCTTCTTCTTCTTCCCCGGATGAGTACTCTTCTTGAGCAAGCAACACAATCCTTGGAGGCTTCTTGTTGATGGTATTCTTCTTGAAGAAAGGTTTCCTTTGGGTGTCCTTTGACTTGTCCTTTCGAACAAGCTTCCCTCCATGATGTTCTCTATTCTCAAACGGACATTCGGCCACAAAGTGATATTTGTCTTGACAATTGTAGCAAGAACGAACCCTTTGTCCACCATCCTTTCTTCCAACGGTCTTGTTGACAAAATCCCTTGCCTTGGACGGACTCTTCCAAAAGACTTTGGATGTGAGAGCCGAGTAATCCTTGAGAGTATCTTCAAGTTCTTTGGGATCCCAATGTGACACATCTTCTTGAGTCTCATCATCATCGTCTTGCACCACAACCTTGGCCTTCAAAGCAAGTGATGATCCTCTATGCATTCCAATGGCCCGAGCACGAGCATCTTCGGCGTTCTTGGCGGCAACCTTGTATGCCGCCATCTCTTGCATGACCTCATTTGATGACATGAGGTGATAGTTGTGTCTTCCTTGCAAACTCTTCAAGTCGGTGGACTCAAACGGCCAAAGGGCACTCACATACTTCCTCTTGATCCAAGCATCATCCACATAGGTTGCACCAAGGGCTCTAAATTGAGTGGCAAGGGTCTTGAGCCTTCGATACATCTCTTCATGGTCTTCACCATCTATCATGAAAAAGCCCTCGGCTTGGTTGCTCAAAGCTTCATATCTATTTCTTTGCATGCTCTCATTTCCGACAAACTCTTGAGTGAGAATATCCCAAGCTTCTTTGGCGGTGGTGGCAAACTCAATGTGAGACATGTGCTTTTCTCCCACGGAGGTGTGAATGATGTTGAGAGCCAAGTCATTGAGTTGAGAATCCACGACTTCTCTTCTTGTCATGTTGTTTGGATCGACAACCTTGAACCCAACTTCAATGATTCTCCATAGTTCACTAGAAGCGCTCTTGACATGAGATTTCATCATAAATTGCCAATTAGTAAAACAAGATGGATTAAACTTAGGTGGATCACCCCCTATTGTTTATATGATAATGTGGCATAGGGAGGTCGGCCGAGTACGTGAATGGAACCTCATTGTACTTCGTCCTCCCACCATCAATTTTAGGAGGGGATTCATTAGTGCGTTGTTCGCCCTCCCCAACATGTGCGGCGGAAGCATTAGCCTCTAGGGATGATGTAGCGGGTGGCATGTTAGCCTTCATGAGTTCCCTCATCATAGCACGCAACTCCCCCATTTGAGTGTCCATGGATGATTTCAAGCTTGTTTCCAAACTCTTGAGATCATCCATGGTCACCAGAGGGGTGCTACCACCCGTCACATCATCACCGTCACCCATACTCTCTTAGGCGGTTAAACCTAACTTAAGAGCCAAGGCTCTGATACCAATTGAAAGGATCGTATGGGCACCTGGAGGGGGGGGGGGTGAATAGGTGCTACGCCAAATTTTAATCTTTTCAATTTTAGGCTTAGCAAAAAGGTAAATTATCTAGATATGCATCTACGATGAATTTACCTATATGACAAGATAGCAATTATGACTAGGCAAGTAGCACAAAACAAGAACGAGGAGGGTGGAAAGAGATAACCGAAGGGAAGCACGCGGAGGCAAGGATGTATTCCCGAGTTCCTCCTTGTTAAGGGAGTACGTCTCGTTGGAGGGGTGTGAGCTCGCCACAAAGGCCTACTCAACGCCACAAAGGCCTCACCCTATTCTCCGATGAACTTCGCCACAAAGGCTTGGTTCACCTTCCACTATCGGAGACCTTCAAGGCGGAATCCGGAGCCCTTACAACGTTCTTGGGGCACACACCCACAACTTAATTGGGGGCTCCCAAATCAACAACTGTGTTACAATTACAACAACAAGTGAGCAAGAGAATCTAGGGTAACAACAAGGCTAACCCTAGAAACAAGATCCCTCAAGAGGAAGAGGGGGAAAAAGAAAACTGCTCGGTGAAGATGTAGATCGGGGCCTTCTCCTTCAATCCTCCGAAGATCGACGAATTTGGGTGGAGGGATTGGGACATCTCTTGAATTTAGACTTTGAGCTTTTCTAGCATTAATGGAGGAGAGAGAGTTTGAAAAGCTAGCTCTCCCGAGGTAGGTGAAGGGGCATTTATACCCCTTCACGAAATCTGGCCGTTGGAGGGCAGCTTCCATCCCGCAACGCCGGAAGTACCGCCAGGGGGCCGGTACTTCCGGTCCACTCTTTGTCTTCACTTCAACGGTTGGGCCGAAGGACCCTCCATCCCGCAGGAGCGGAAGTTCCGCTGGACGGGCCGGTACTTCCGGTTTAGCGGAAGTTCCGGTCGCACTTCCGGTGCAACTTCCGGAAAATAATAGAAGCACACCGGTACTGGTTCCGGAAGTGGCACCAGAAGAAATCATCGGTAGTACCGCTGAGCACACCGGTACTTTCGGTTTACCGGAAGTTCCGGTGCTACTTTCGGGGCATTCCAGAGGCGAAACGGAAGTGCCACCGGTAGTGCCACCGGAAGTTTACAGCGGTAGTACCGGTGAAATTGCCGGTACTTCCGGTAAACACAGAAAATACCTCCAGGAACATCTTTTCGCGACGACTCTTTTGGAAATCCTGCACAGCTGAGTTTTAACATTAGTGCACTTAATTGTATTGTTGTCAACATCAAAACACGAGGGGATGGCACATGTTCTTTCAGACGGCGACGATGCTCATAGCGCGCGAGGAGCTCTGCCTCCTCGGCGTCAACGCGGCGTTGGCGCTCCTCCTCCTCCCGCACATGGTCGCGGGCTGACCAGTCCAGCGCGTAAGCACGTCGTTGAGGCTGTTCGCCATGGCGATCTTCATGGCCTCCTCCTCATCGTAGGCCTGCTCCAACTTGACGGGCTTCTTCTTGAAGGCCTTCTTGACGACGCGGCCGAGGGAGCTCCCGCCGGTGCCGAGCTCCTTCTTCGGCGTCAGCTGACGGCCTTCGTCGGGCTCCTTGATGACGATGCCGCGGGAGGAGCGTGGCCGCGGCGGCTCGTCCACCAGCTCGTCCTTGACGCGGGCGAGCGGTGTCCGCGGCGGCGCATCCACCGGCTCGTCCTTGACGTGGGAGAGCGGTGCCCGCGGCATCGAGCCGGCAGAACGGGTGCCGCCGGAAGAGGAGGACGACGATGTGGACATCCTCCTCGACGTCCATCCCCGGCGAACGGACGTGCACGGCGGGTCCTACAGACACGGCTTGTTGCCGTCCTCGATGTAGCCGAGGACGTAGGCGAGCAACCGCCCGGGCATGCCCGACCACATATTCCTGCCGTCGCCGTTGTTGCGCTTGGGCGCAGGCGGTGGGCCGGTGCAGTCGTGGAGCTGGCGCTCGCGGCGCTCGGCGAAGTAGGCGTTCCAGGAGACGTTGTTCTCCTGGTCCCAGATGGGGTTCGCCCGCTGCTCGTCCGTCATCCGCTCGCGGGCGGCGTGGATCTCGGCCAGCCGATCCGCGCCGGTAGGGACGTGGGGGAACCGGGAGGCCCATCTGGCTGAGCTGCCAGTTGCTGGGGACGCGCATGTGCGGCGGAACTGGGTACCCTGCCTCGTACAGCAGGCGAGCCTCCCAGTCCTGCAGCCAGTTCCGACCGAAATCGTTGGCCGCCGCGGCGTGTGCAGGGTACCTCTCCATTGGTTCTCTCAGCGAGCTTGAGGGGGGAAGAAGGGGAGCTTGAGCTGGGAGAGTGCGGTGAGATGTGTGGGCGTGCCCGGCGGTGCGAGGGCGGGGTAATAAATACCGGCGGGGCAGTAAGTGTGGCGCGCCGTAACTCCGTCGCGTGGCCGATTTGACTCGACGGCGGTACGTCTGACCGGCGGCAGAGCACTAATGCGACGCGAGAGACGAGGCGATGAGGACGACGAAGCGGTGTGCCGCTGACAGGGCGGGCCCGCCGGAAGCTTCGCATGGATCCCTCGGTTTTGCGCCATTTTCCCTTTCGCCGGCGCCCCCAGGCCGAACCCGGCGCGCTGGGTTCGGCCTGGAACGCCGGATAAAAATTGGGCCAAATTCGGCGAAAAAAGAGGCCTTGGTGGGGGCACTGGGGGTGACTACGAAAAAAATGGGCCGCCGACGTCAAAAAGGGGGTGCTGGGGGGCTCTCGGGGGGGGGGGGGGGGGGGACGGCTGGAGTTGCTCTTAAATTAGACTATCTATGTTTCGATATATATATGGCAAGGACAGAAGGATGAAACCGTCTCATCTTAGATACCATCTCTACATTTCAATATATATATATATATATATATATATATATATATATATATATATATATCCCAGCTATTCTACAACCAGTTGTAGAATAACTATTCTACAACACTTTTGAACTTCCCGCGTCACAACTGTGAACTCCACATGCTGTAAATGTGAACTTCCTGACGGAACACACTGATTCTCCACATTCGCCGGAAAATTTTCTATTGCGATTTTTGATCCGCTTATTGGAATGATGCATGTGATATACCGTTGGATAGCTATCGAAATTACGAAACTTTTTCATGTTCACAGGTTTTCGAAATTAGTTACGGTTTTTAAAGAATTTCATATATACGAACACTTTTTTCGCGACTGTACAGTATTTTGGTCGCCATTTGCAAACCGTTAATCGGATTGACGCAAATGATACGCCGTTGGAAAGCTATGAAAAATCCGCAACTTTGTTATCTCACGCATTTTTTCGAAATTCCTTACGGTTTAAGAGCAGTTTTAAATTTACATAATAATGTTGTTCTGGAATTCTCGTTTTCTCTGGACTTCCAAAGAATTCGAAGTGAACTTCACCCGTCACATAAGTGAACTTCACAGAATTTTAGCAAATGAACATCTCGGCTGACCATAATTTTCCTGAACTTCGCTCGTCACATAAGTGAACTTCATAGAATTTTAGCAAATGAACATCTCGGCTGACCATAATAGTGAACCTCTCAGTTGTATCGTTGAAAATGAACTTCGTGGGATGTCCCCTGTTTTTTGTTCATAAATAGTGAACTTCGCGACCATAAAAAATGAAGCTCGTGAAAGAGCAGACTGAACTTCTACGCATACGAAGCTCGCAAGAGAGCAAAATGAACTTGTACGTGCGCCAAGTAAACTTCGTGTGATCTTTTCCTCGAAATAATAACGAACTTCTGTTGTGGTGGTAACAAACTCAGTGAACCTTCGAAGCGTTCAAAATGAACATCTGAAATTACAAAAAATACTCCTTTTAGTAGCCTTTCTATATTTTTTTCAGAGTGAACCTCCTGAATAAAAAAGGTGGACTTTTCTAAACAGTGAGCCTCCGATGAGGGCTCCAAGTGATGCAGAAATAACCGAACTTCATGTCGCACTAAGTGGATTTCCATGAAGCGCTAAGTGAACTTTGTGACAATCTATTATTTTTTGCATACGCTTAATCACTTAGTGGAGAAAATAATTACAGCTCACTAAATAGCGTTGAAGAATAAAACAACTGAAACGACAAAACAAAATAGAACAGAACTTCTGAACTGTAGTTCAGCACAAGCTATGTAGTAGTTCATCCCTAATTATTTTTTAAGAAAACAGAAATCTTGCGTATGGTGGACTGCCGATGCCCACACGACGGACTTCATTGTCGCGCAATGTGGACCGCCCGTGAGCTCGCTTGGCAGGAAAGTGGGGAATGGTGGCGATGAAGAGCTCGGCGGGGCGTTGGAAGCCCGGTCGTCGAAGGGATGTAGTGCTCGCCGGCGAAGCCAGGTCGGGGAGGGACGGCTTGGCGTGTTGTGGAGGTGGGCCGTTTCCCCGGCGGCGGAGCCATGTCACGGGCGCATGGCAGGAGGCGACCCTCGGCCTTCAGGGCGGCGGCGGTGGTCCGATCCCTCGACCTCCAGCCTCCAGAGGGCCGGAAGCGGTGGTGGTCTGGGCCCTCGGCCTCCAGGGATGGGGAGCCACAGGGGTGGCGCACCTGAGCGACCGAGGCTCCTGAGGGCGACGATGGCGCGACACCTCTGCCAGGAAGGGGGCGGCGTGAGTCGCGGGCGCAAGGGAGGCGACTGGCGGTGGGTTCACGCACAGGGACGGCGATTGGTGTCGGGGTAGCACGCGCCGGGGTGGCGTCTGGCGGCAGGGGTTGCGCGCAGGGCCGACGTTCGGTGCCGGAGGCGGGAGGTGGACCAGGCAAGTGGCGGCGGTGGATGGATTTCGGATCGGGGAACGGGAGAGCGCAGGTGCGGTAGGTCGTGTACGGTTCGGGGAGGAAGAAGGTAGGGAATCGGGGAGGGGTGCGGGGGTGGGTGGTACATGGGGTGAGTGCGGTAGGTCGGGTGCGGTTCAGTATAGGAAAACCAATCCTAGTTGGTTTCTTAGCGGGGGTGGGGTTGTAGAATAGGTATTCTATAATCACTTAAGGGGGGTTGTAGAATAGTCCTGTATATATACATATATATATATATATATATATATATATATATATATATATATATATATATCTTCAAGTCCTGTCCCTACTTTCGTATTAAACTTATGCATCTTATAATAGTGGGGTAAATAATAAATACTTTGCCAATGTAAGATATGATGCATTGGATAGTTTTACTTAAACACTTAACATGTGCCACAAGATATCGCTAAGAGATGATGCATTGCACTGGGCCTATTAAAGAAAATATCTAGAAACAAATTAATGCACTTAATCGCTACCAATTTTAGCACTGCTTATCCATTGATTAATGTGGTTCCAATATATGAGTAATAATGCGTGAGTATTGATGTTCGATGACTATATAAACCTGGTCTTTTCCACCACCAACAAGTAAGATAGCCAACAATCATAAGCATTTCATATCGATCAACGCCACATCTAAGAAACATGACGAGGACGTCCATAGTTGTGATGCTACTTTTGATCCTGGCATTCGCCATGGTCTCTTCTGGTACCTATCGATCTATTCCCCATGTGCAAACATAGTTCCTTTTCAAAATCTATAGAGGGGTTAAACCATGTGAAAATTTAATTGTAAATTATTTTTCATGGTGCGATGTTTAAATTTACAGATGCGGAGATGTGTGATAATAGGATCCTCCCGCCAACACATAACTGTACGTCCGCAGCTTGTCAGGCAGCTTGCGTGGACTGGCTGAAGAATATGGAGTGCCCAAGTTGCTCCGTTGGTCCTAGCACCAAGTGTTCTCAGGATGCTTGCGACTGTGAGATATGCTCGCGCACTTGATTGATCTCTCTTCTATGTGAAAGGACATGCATGTATGTTTTACAAAAGAAAGATAGAATATATATGTAGGAGGAGAATAATTAAAGTTTTATGCTTGATCTATGCCTCCAAGGAACGTGTCTTTATTTCCCAACAATTCAGACAACGTTAATAGAAAATCAACATGTGGATCTCATACGGAGGCCTCGAAAGTGATCGGCCGGGACCGGGTGAGCCTCGGAGCTTGGTGAAGTCATTTTTGGTCAGATCAGCTGGCAGCAAGAGTGGTTGCTACTCCGTGACGCTGCCATGCCAAGTACTAGAGCCGTATCCTGTAATATGGTTTTGAACTACTAATGTATTTATTTATTTTTTGATAAAGAACTACTAATGTTGATAAACCTCTGTGACACATCGATAAACGTCAGCGCCAAGCTAGCCATCGGTCGCCGGCGGCCTCCGCCTGTGGCTGTGCGCGTTAGACATCAAGTCGATGTCGCGGCACAGAAACGCCATGGAGGGCGGGCATGGCATGTGGCTGATGGACGCGTTGTTGGCGACGGGTGGACGAGTCGACGGTGGGTGACATGTCAGCCTACTACTTCAATATATGCTATTCGGCGAGGAGATGCCGGTGGACTTCGCCGGCGCGTGTGGCGAGTTCATCCTGGGCTGATGCAAACGGTCCAGCTTGACGCAAAGAGTACATGTGCCGTTGGTTACAACTTACAAATAGTGCAGACGGCCGAGATCTAAAAGGTTCGATCGATACCAAAATAGTATGATTTGTAGACCATGTGGCCCAACTTTACGTGCATATACGTACATATAAAGCGTTGCTAGCTCTCCCGTAAGGAAACAGATCCCTCTGCAAAAGAAGAGAAACACTAGGATGGATACGACCAAGAGGAAACGCAAAACCCTAACCTACGCGACGTCTTCGCGCCGCCGCCGTGAGGACCATGTTGCCTCGCCGGACGAGTGGAGGGACTGGACGTCGCTGCCGCAGGACGTCCTATGCGTCGTCCTCAGCAAACTCCCGCAGACCGACGTCCTTTGCGCCGCAGGGCTCCGGCGCTCGCCGTGGCGGCTTGACGAGACCCTGCTGTGGCGGCACATCGATCTACGTGAAGGTAATCCATGGCACCGGCGGAAACCACCCCCGGCGAGGGCGAGATGGAGGGCCATGGCTTGCGCCGCGGTGGATCACAGCACCGGCCGGTGCGAGTCATTCATCGGCCACGTTGACGCCGACGTCCTAGTCCACCTCGCCAACAGGCTCGTACTCCTACTCCAGTCACGTTGCATTCATCCTAATTATTTGAAGCTGTGGCATATGTTAGATCCTACGGAGTATATACCTGACTAACTCTGGTACTGGCCTGCAGAGCGCCATTGCTGAGGAAACTCAATGTCACGGGCTGGCCTTACATCGCTCATGAAAAACTCATCAGAGGGATCGTCAAGAAGTTCCCTCTGCTGGAGCAACTCGTAATAGGGAGCGGTGACTTCCAGGAAGAGCTACTTCTCACCCTGTTCGACTACTGCCCACGCCTTGAGCTGCTCGATGTCCGTCACTGTAACCCCAAGTTTGCAGTCTGGCGCAAGCATATTGCAACGAGGATCAGGAACTGCACCATCAAACACCTCCGGCTGCCGATCGAGGTTTTGTATTGAGGAATGCCGCTCACGGTTTCTTAGATAGGATTTCTACCCGTCATCTCCTGCCACTCGTGGTTCATGGCGATGTCGAATAAGATATCTCCAGACGTCGGCGATGGTGGAACCATCGCCTGAAAGTTTGTTTCTCGATCCTATCCCATTGGTTCTCTCGCGGTGTGTTCTCCGGCACGGTCAAAGTACACGAGGGATCGTGTATAGGCGCCTTGGTCCACGGTTATCGTTTTGGGTTTGACATTTGGCGTCGACGACCTCGACGATTAGAAGTGATTCTAGGCTTCGACCTACCCGAGTTGACGTTCCACGGAGACATCATCTCCACCGGTGGCGATCCTCTTCTAGACACACGAAGTCCCTTTCGGGTGATGGTGCTCCTTCGTGTTAGACGACAGCGTGCGGCTACAAGTTGCAGAAAGACCAAGAGCCTCTATGTATTTCTCGTTTTTGGGGGGATTTTTTGGCCAAGTGTTTTGGCCTAGTGCTGTTTCGCGTTCTTTCGTGTGGGTTCCGCGTGTGTAGATGTTGTAATTGGACTCGATGAAGGAACGTGCACGAAATTCACTTTGCCACCCGGCCGGCGGGTGCATATAAGGCTGGACGTTCGGAGGTTGATCGAAGCTCTAACTCTCAACGTCTTGTAATTCTACCATCATGTATTTTCTTTATTTAGCACCACCATAACTTCAGGATCATATTAAAAGAAACTATTATGTTAGAGCATTTAGAGTAAACCCCAACATGTATTTTGTGTTGAACAACCCGCTAAATCGATAGCCTTCACCGTAACTTGTGCAAGTGACTAGAAACAAATCAACCAATGAATAATACATGGTCAACCAGCTACTATCGGGGCGCAAAAGCACACACGGACGAATAATAGACGATGCCACACGGGTGAACCGGCCTATTGCCGGCGGTGAAGTTGGGCTGCTTTTTCCCATCTAGGAGATGGTAGGCGTCGATTACCTCCCTGCTATATTTCTCCTTGCAGTCGTATCCAAGGTAGAGCAAGTCGCCAATAAACACAGTGCGGCCACCTAGTCCAACAACACGTGTCATCTTCCCCGCATCTAAATCCACTCGGTACACATCATACATCATCGTGTATTTACCATGCACGTCGTCATTGCATCGCTGGGACCACTAGTAGAAAAACCACCTTTCGGACGCTGCCGAATTGGCATTAGGCCCGGTTGACTGATAAACCGGGACCAATGCCTGGCATTGGTCCCGGTTCGAGCTGCCAGGGCCCGTAGAGCATTGGTCCCGGTTCGGTTGGGGACATTCGTCCCGGTTCGTGGCACGAACCGGGACCAAAGCTGTCGCGGAGGCTTTGGTCCCGGTTCGTGCCACGAACCGGGACGAATGCCCGAGCTTTGGTCCCGGTTCGTGGCACGAACCGGGACGAATGCCCCTCCCCTGCCTATATATACGTAACCTCCGCCTTCTTCTCTACTCTGTTATTTTTTTTGCTCGGATTGGTGGGAAGTGGGTGCTAGTTTTTTTTTTCCTTTGCCACGCACAAGATGTGTTCGACGAAATGCCCGAGCCACACTTAAGTTCACACAAAATGATATCCTCGACCGAGGTTAGCAACTTTATCCTTCTCATCTATAATTGATACAGAAATATTGCATGTGTCGATGTACGGTGGTCATTTCAGTATTCAATATGTTATTCTAATTGTATTTGATAAACTTAATTATATGATATGTATATGGATGAACGGCAGCGATGGATGTACGGCGACCGACGCAGTTCTGATTTTATTACAGGCCTGCATAAATTTATCCATGTGGCTGAGGCAAACAAATATGATGGTTTTATGCCTTGTCCATGTGTGGACTGTCGGAACATTAAGGAGCACTCTTCCTCGAGAACCCTTCAAGGCCACCTGCTTCGGAGAGGTTTCATGCCCAGCTATAATTGTGGAAGAAGAAATCTATATTTTGGGAGCTACCCTATTGGAAAGTCCTAGAGGTTCGGTCTTCAATCGACGTGATGTACGTGACAAAAAATATTTGCGTAAAACTGCTAGGCTTCCTCAGCGTGTATGAGAAGACAAAAGATACACCGGAAGTAAGGGAGGACCAGCGTATGAAAGACCCAAACAACAAGCATACGGATAAAGGGCGTCATTACATAAGCAGCTACGCTCTTACAAAAGCAGAGAAGGAAATATTTTTTGAGTGCCTGAGCAGTATCAAGGTCCCGGCTGGCTTCTCGTCAAATATAAAGGGAATAATAAATATGGCAGATAAAAAATTCCAAAACCTGAAGTCTCATGATTGCCACGTGATTATGACGCAGTTGCTTCCGATTGCATTGAGGGGGCTTCTATCGGAAATATGTTCGAGTACCCATTGTGAAGCTATGTGCATTTCTCAATGCAATATCTCAGAAGGTAATCGATCCAGAAAGTCTGACAAGGTTACAGAAGGATGTGGCCCAATGTCTTGTTAGTTTTGAGTTGGTGTTCCCCCCATCATTTTTCAATATTATGACGCATCTCCTGGTTCACCTAGTCGACGAGATTGCAGTTCTCGGTCCTGTATTTCTACACAATATGTTCCCCTTCGAGAGTTTCATGGGAGTCTTGAATAAATATGTTCATAACCGTGCTAGGCCAGAAGGAAGCATCTCCAAAGGCTATGGAACAGAGTAGGTCATTGAGTTTTGTGTTGACTTTATTCCCGACATTAAGTCGATTGGTCTTCCTGAATCGCGGCATGAGGGGAGACTTAGTGGAAAAGGCACGCTAGGAAAGAAAGCAATGATATGTAGGGACGGGCATTCTTTCACTCAAGCACACTACACAGTTCTACAAAGTTCCATCTTCGTGGCTCCGTATATCGAGGTACACAAGAATAGTGTACGCTCCAAAAACCCAGGGAAGCCAGACTCTTGGATTAAACAAAAACACATGGAGACTTTCGGCAGTTGGTTACGAGTACATCTCATGAATGACACCGATGTTGGAGATCAACTCTACTTATTGGCCGCGTCACCATCTTCGACTGTATTGACTTTCCATGGGTACGAGATAAATGGGAATACATTTTACACGATTACCCAAGATAAAAAGAGTACCAACCAAAACAGTGGTGTTCGCTTTGACGCAACAGACGAGAATGGATAAAAGGACACATACTATGGTTACATAGATGAGATATGGGAACTTGACTATGGACCTACTTTTAAGCTCCATTTGTTTCGGTGCAGTTGGGTCAACATGAATGGAGAAGGGATAAAGGTAGACCAGCTGTACGAAATGATAACAGTGGATCTCAAGAATCTTGCGTACAGAGACGAACCATTCGTCTTAGCCAATGATGTGGCTCAGGTTTTCTATGTGAAGGACATGAGCTCCAGACCGAAAAAAGAAAAGATAAGGAAACAAATACAGCACACGATGAGCCAAAGCGTCACATAGTTCTTTCAGGAAAAAGAAACATCGTGGGAGTCGAGGACAAGACAGACATGTCAGTAGACTATAATAAGTTTGATGAAATTCCGCCATTCACAGTGAAAACTGACCCAAGCATCCCGTTACATAATGAAGAAACTCCATGGTTACGGCCGAAGAAGCGATCATGATCTAAGTATGAGTGTAATAGTATATAAAACAATTTATGTATGAGTGTTCTCAAAACCTTTTTATGTATAAGTGTTGACAAAAACTGGTGAGAAGTTCGTATACAAAACACACGGTATCACCTGCATACAAACCGTATTCGGTCGATGAACTGAATGATTTCTAGATAGAACAAAACACACGGTATCACCTGCATACAACCCTACTGTGGCTAGAGACTGCCCGCATATCAAATGCACCGTAGGGCGTATGCAGGTGAAACCGTTTGATTTGTATTCGGTCGATGAACTGAATGATTTCTACCACCACCACTCACACCTCCTCGGCAATTCATCATTGTGTCACCCTAATCCAGTGGTTGGATTCAACCTACCCGAGGGCTTGTGTTTCCAACAGCGTCGTTGTGTTGTCCTTATTCACCGATCTACAGGAGGTGGCTCCAATGGCTGGCCGACGAACAAGGACAAACACAATAATGCTAGGGAACATGCCAGCGGGTAGGCTAAATCCAACCATTGGGTTCGGTGGCAAAGGTAGACGCTCGTTTTGTGCCGTTCGCTGCAGGGACGTCGCTATTTATAGACGATTAGAAGGTGTACCTGTGGATGAGGTGGGAGTGCAGATCCAACAGCTCACAAGCGCTATAAAGAAACACACCCCTGATCCAACGGCTCACAAGCGCTTGAAAGAAACACACGATCCGTGTGCTTCTTTAGTCCCGGTTGGTAACACGAACCGGGACGAAAGGGTAGGCCTATAGTCCCGGTTGGTGCCTCCAACCGGGACGAAAGACCCTTTGGTCCCGGTTGGTAACACGAACCGGTACTAAAGGCCCTGATCCAACAGCTCACAAGCGCTTGAAATAAACACACGATCCGTGTGCACACGATCCAACAGCTCACAAGCGCTCTAAAGAAACACACCCCTGATCCAACGGCTCACAAGCGCTCGAAGGAAACACACGATCCGTGTGCTTTTTTAGTCCCGGTTGGTAACACGAACCGGGACGAAAGGGTAGGCCTATAGTCCCGGTTGGTGACTCCAACCGGGACGAAAGACCCTTTGGTCCCGGTTGGTAACACGAACCGGTACTAAAGGCCCTGATCCAACAGCTCACAAGCGCTTGAAAGAAACACACGATCCGTGTGCACACGATCCAACAGCTCACAAGCACTCGAAAGAAACACAACTCTGATCCAACGGCTCACAAGCGCTCGAAGGAAACACACGATCCGTGTGCTTCTTCCACCGCTTTCTGCCTTCGTCTTCCCGCAATTTCTCACTATATATATCACATCTAAACTCATATCTGCAACCTCATCACTCTTCCATGGCTTCCACCGTACTAACCTACCGTCAGGCGGAGGAGCTTTCCGCCTCGAACTACCCCTGCCCGCCCGGCTACCGCGTCCCCGCCGGCTGGAGGCTGAGCGCCGGAGGCGTGCCGGTCCCTCCTGTCCCTCAAGGTGTGGCGCGCCGGGCGGCCATCACGAACCACTACTACCTCGAGCTCACACCGGAGCAGCGGATGGATCCGGGCTGGCATCCCGACTACCGCCCGACTTGGGAAGCCTTCTTCATCAATCGGCGTGAGAGGGCGCTCGCCAGGTACGAGGGGGATGGCCCTCCTCCTTCGGACTTCAACGAGGCCGGCCGTCAGCTGTGGTGGGCTGGCCGGACTCTCCAGGGCGTTATGAACTACATCATGGCTGGCGATAACCCCCGCCTACGCTACCCTAACATGCAGTCCGGGGGTGCTCACCCGTCGAGGTTCGAGCCACGAGCGCCGTATGAGTACGATGACAGCGACGACGACGATGACGGCGACTACGAGTACGAGTATTATAGGCCTAGGCAGGAGTATGACTAAGATTGTTAGGACAACTGATCCAATGTTGTCATTCTGTACCATATCAAATACACCGTCGAAGTTAGTTTCAGAGTATGTGATCACCATTGCAGTTCTTTTTTATGTGATCATAGTTTAGGTTACTACTTGCTTTTGAAAACTTGCGACCTAAACTATCGACTTCCGGATATGTGTGTGATATTCATGCATATGTATGCAAAATATTTGGGATCCACTGTTGTCATTCTGTACCGTATCCGGTCGATTACCTGAAGGATCCACTGTTGCCATTATGTACTGTTTAGTGAGATATGAATTAAATCAATAGATATGAATTAATTCAATAGATATAAATTAATTCAATAGATATGAATTAAATAAATAGATAGATTACATTTTTATCAACAATTTGATATTTTAATTTCATTTTTCTGATAAACATATGAAAATATATTGAATTTATAAAATTAATTAATGACTTAATGGAGTTCAAATTCCAAATTTTGTAATTAAATGAATTCACCTATAATCTCAAAAAAATGAATTGGTCATAAATAGATAGATTACATTTTTATCAACAATTTGATATTTTAATTTCATTTTTCTGACAAACATATGAAAATATATTGAATTTATCAGTTTAATGAATTAATTAAGTTCACATTCCAAAAAATTTACTTAAATGATTTCACCTCTAATCTTAAAAAAATGACAAAATGGTTAATAGTTTGTATAGATAGAATAACTATTATATAAAACAGAAAATGGTTTTGAATTATTTATTCAAATTTAAACACTTTTCATGTTGAAAGTCTTTTCAAATTCAAAACCATTTGAAATTCATATTCAAACACCTTAATAAGAATAAAAAAGGCGGGGAACAACATTCAGAACTGAAAAGTTTGAAAAAAATTGAAAAAGGACTCATTGGTCCCGGTTTATAGGAAGAACTGGGACGAAAGGTCCCGGTTCGCGCCAGGGAAATATGGCATTAAATTTTCAGGGCATTGGTCCCGGTTCATGCCACGAACCGGGACGAATGAGGCTTTGGTCCCGGTTGGTGGCATCAACCGGGACGGATGAGTCCTGCTACATAACTGCGCGCCCTTCTCCTTCCCCAATCCATCCCAAAATTCGCTAAGGACCGAAACCACGCTGTCAGGCTGCCGCCGTCGACCGTCGCCGCGCCCCTTGGCCCGCTCCTCCTCATCAGCCGTCGCCTCCTCGCCGGCCGCCTCCTCCTCGCTGGCCTCCTCCTCGCCGGCCCGCGCCGCGCCCCTCGCCCCGCTCCTCCTCTCGGGCCGCCTCCTCCTCGCCGGCCCCGTGCCGCGCCCCTTGGCCCGCTGCTCCCCGTCGGCCGTCGCCTCCTCGCCAGCCGCCTCCTCCTCGCCGGCCTCCTCCTCGCCGACCCACGCTGCGCCCCTCGCCCCGCTCCTCCTCTCCGGCCGCCTCCTCCTCGCCGGCCCACGCCGCGCCCCTCGCCCTGCTCCTCCTCTCCAGCCGCCTCCTCCTCTCCGGCGGCCTCCTCCTCGCCGGCCCGTGCCGCGCCCCGCTCCTCCTCGTCGGTGATTGCCTCCTCGCCGGCCGCCTCCTCCTCGCCGACATTGTCAGCTAGGTTAGGTTTTTAGATATTGTTAGTATTTTTGTATTTTTTTAGGGCATTGCAATTTAGCAAATTGTTAGCATTGTTAGGTTTTCAGAAATTTTAGTTTAATTATCTATTTTACTTTAGCAATTTTAGTTTAATTAGCAACTTTAGTTTAGCAATTTTAGTATAATTAGCAATTTTACTTTTGCAATTTTAGTTTAATTAGCAATTTTACTTTAGCAATTTTAGTTTACCAATTCTAGTTTGCCATTTTCAATTTTAGTTTAGCAATTTTAGTATAATTAGCAATTCTAGTTTAGCAATTTTACTTTAGCAATTTTAGTTTAATTAGTAATTTTACTTTAGCAATTTTAGTTTAATTAGCCATTCTAGTTTAGCAATGCTAGTTTAGCAATTTTAATTTAATTAGCAATTTTAGTTTACCAATTTCTATTGTTTCATAGATAGTCACACAATGTGAAAGGAAATGATATCGATCAATATATAGCTAATTTAACGTTATTATATGCTATATAAAATATCATGTATGGTTATTTTCAATAGCTAAAATAGGAAATGATATTGAGCAATAACTTATTTACTTTTTTTCTATCAATAATTTTTTGCAATTGATCTGTGATATGTGACAGCGGTTAGTGTATATAAAGTATCCGATGATAATTGCAAAATTGATCTGTGATACCTAGTTGCTTGGAGTTTAGAGTTTGTAAACTTGGTCTGGACATAGAACATGATAATTGCAAAATTGATCTGTGATGATTTTTATTTAGTGGATCATCCTCGCATATGTAATATTTAGCTAGTGCAAATTTCAGTGATGTAGCGATGTTGATTTTTATTTAGTGATGTAAATTTCAGTCAAAACTCAACAAACCACGAATGTGCTAAGTGTTTCATTTTTGTGAGGAGTGATTTACCGCGACATTTTTACCGTGTTGCGGGGGATGAAATCGATGAGCTAGGTCATCGACGATTTAGTCACCTAAGTGCCGACGATGAGCATAAATCACACATGTTCATAAAAATGTATCACCATGACGACGCTTAGAAACAACAGGCGCAGCAACGCGCGCCTTTCCTTGTAGTACCATTCTATCCCTACAAGTTTTCTGAACGACACGGCAGAGACGGCTCTGAAAATAACTTTCGTATTTTGTAGAAACTATGGAACCACACGGCAGAGATGAAATTGAGGAAAATATCCTCGAGGATATAATCTGCGGCGATGATGAAACAAGTCACTTTCTGAACGACTCCGGTGAGGGGGATGAGTCTCTCAACGCCTGGAAAGAGGCCGAACTCGGCATCTCCGATGAGGGAGAAGCCGACAAGGCAGAAGCCGGCGGCTCCGATGCAACATTGATTATTACAAACTCTGACGAGGTGCATATATATATTTATATTAATTAATTTAGCCTCTGTTGTCCATATACACATATTAACGGTCTTTCTTCTTTTAGCCATCCGGATCGAGCAAATCCTCTGTGAGGACGAAACGAGGCCCAACCAAAAAGTTGCAGGACAATATCCGCTACAGGATCGAAGAAGTCGCTGCAGACGGCGAACCCATTGCTCCAATTGATGTTAGACAAAAATTTGTGAAGCAATGCGGTGTTATTGTTAGGGACTATGTCCCGATCACCATCTGAGAATGGAATAAGCCAAGGGATCCTAAAGTTAGCTATATCGGCCCCGAAGGCAAAAGACGCCTTTTTCAAAATGTCATGGTTAATTTCACATTGCCGTTGCCAGAGGTGGATCCAGAGGAGGGGGAGCCAGATGAGGAGGAGATGGATGCCCGAAAAAAAGCTCTAGTAGATAAAGTCAAGGCGTGGGCTCTTAAAAAGATGGCCGAGCTATTCAACAAATTTAAGAAAAGATTGTACACCGACTTTATCTTGAAAGATAAAACTCCGGATTCTTACTTGCAGAGGTCCTAGATCCGAAAGGAGAATACTACTGTAAGGTTGAAATTAAATAGTGAGAGTGTAAAAGAGATGTATATATGTAGGACGACGAATGAGATGTGTGTAATATATATATTCGTGGCGATGATGTGTAATATTGGTTCCTCTTATTTAACTAGTAGTGGCATTTTTGTAGTTCTAAGAAATATTTAATTTAAGTTTTTTAAACATGCATGCATTTTTCATAATCAAATAGGTCTTATTTTTCTGAACATTTTGGTATTTTATTCATATTTTTATGAATTACAGAATAAGCATTATTTATTTTATAAATTTAAACAATTTTCTGAAATTTTTGGAAAAAGTAAAATCTGACGGGACAATAGTCCCGGTTCGTATTACGAACCGGGACGAAAGCCCCGGGGCTTTCGTCCCGGTTCGTAATACGAACCGGGACCAAAGCCTCCGCCCCTGCTGCCTGTGGCCGGGCCACGTGCCCCCCCCCCCCCCCCCCATTCGTCCCGGTTGGTGTCCCAACCGGGACTAGCATTCGTCCCGATTGGATAGTCCCGGTTGGGGAACCGGGACCAATGGCCCAAACCAACCGGGACAATAGGCTATTTTTCCACTAGTGGACATTCGCTGCACCACCGTGAGCTCCCCGCCGTTGTCCACCAGATGCACCGTGTCCGTACATGTGTCCATATGTGTCAGTGAAACTTGCGGCTTTATTATCTTGGCGACTTCTGCCAGTCGTGGCGGCTGGTTTAGCAAGACCTCCACCACCATTAGACTCCTACTAGTTGAATTTTGGCGTGGCGTCACGCCACGCCCTTGGTGATTTTTTTTTGCAATTTATATAGATTTTTTTGCTAATCAAAATGTTGGCTAAATTGGAGTGTTGAAACATTTGTTTGTTTTCTTATGAATAGGTAGCATTTTTTTTGTGTGCATTTCTGATATATTGTGTATAATATTCAAATGTTTGAAGGTTTGAAGTGCTGAAACATGTTTGTATTTCGACGTCAATATTTAATTAAATTCAGAACAATCCACTAGAATTTGATTCTACGTTTGGGGAAAGTTTGTTCGTGTGGTGTCTAAATGTTGGCCAAAGTGAAATGTTGAAATAAATTTGGTATTTGTTATGAGTATACTGCAGTTATTTTTGGTGAGCATTTTGTTTTTATTTTATGGAATATCGGAATATTCGCTCAAATGTTGGATAAATTACATCTTGCAAATATGTTTTTTATTTTGTTGTTGTAAAGTGGAACCGTACCTGTAGTTTTTAGTTAAATGATACCATTATTAAGTGAGATGTGAAGCATTTCAAGGATTAAAAAAAAATGGATTCATTATCATTTGTTTAAGAAATTGGAACATTGCATAAACAGTACTTCCTTTTGATTTTTTTTATTGTTTAAACAAAATTCGGAATGTTTCATATTTCTTTTATCTTTTGTAGATCATAAAAAAATATTTGTTGAAATTAAATATAAACAGATCTTATATTCCATCATTTAGTGGACCCCATCTGGGAGGGTGTGATTTGAAATTTTAAAATTCGTTGTTATTTGTCGTCCGGAGTAACTCCATTTTTTTTAGCGAATGTAAATGTTCAAGTGTGTTTGTAGTTTGGCATAGATATTTAATTAATCTACTTAATTAGGAGAAATACACTATATAAGTATTTTGTAAATTCAAATCCATTTTTTTAGAAGGAATGCATTTAGGTTTTGTCAAGTAGGTAGCATATATTTCTTTGGTCATTTCGATATTTTTTCCCATATTTGTTTTTTATGGCTATTTTTTGAACTAATGATTGTGCGTTTTTTTTTCTCGGGATTTAATTAATCTATAATTTGAAGAACCGCACCTGAATTTCATATCTTGAGGAAGTTAATTTTGGTTGTTTCCAAAATATTTTCCAAATTGAATATTCAAACTGAATCCATAATTAGAGGGCATGTACTGTGTGAGCATTTGTTAAATTCAACTCCACATACTTAGGGGAAGTTCATTTGGATTTTTTGTAAATGTTCACCATTTCAAAATGTTTGAATTTTTTTGTCCACAAATTATTATCGCATTTTAACATAAATAGTTGGCAGTTATTTTTCATGAACATGTTTGTATATTTTGAAGTATCTAATTATTTGAAGCACATTCTAATATTCGAACATGTCTTTCCTTTTTTCCATTAACATTTAATTTAAGTCCTTAATGCGTAGAAATGCACATTTGTTCAGCTGGATTTATATTAGGCAATGTTCTTTTGCATTACATCCAATTATTTATGAATTTGAATTGTTCATTTTGAGGCCTTTTTCACGACGCGCCTTCGTTAGTTTTTAATTTTTTAGTGGCGATATGTTGTTGTAATATTTCGTGAACAATGATTTATTAAAGTATTGCAGATGTCCAAAGCGTATTAAAGGAATGGTTTAGAATTGAGAAGATTAAGTAACAAAATCACTTAGGTTGGGGAGTAAAAAAACTTCTTATTTTCTCTGCATGTTCGTATTAAAATGTGTATTATTGTAAACAAACAGCATTTGGTGAATTAATTTAATTTCATATGTTGGAATGGTTGGTTATCTTTGTAATTTGTCGTAAATATCGAAATATTTAGTTTAACTCCATAGTCTGAGGAAGTGCATTGTAAGGGATTTCGTTAAATTCAATCCATAATTAGAGGAACTGGATTTTTTATTTTCACAAACATTTAGTTAATGAAGCATTTTTCAACTTTATGTCCATAATTAGAGAGCTTTCAGCTAAATTATCTCTGAATATTAAACAACTTGGTGAACTGAAATCTTGAAATATGTTTTCATTATGTCATAAGTAGTGCAAATAATGTTTTTTTCCCCGACTGCGTAGTATAATCAGAGGAAATGTATTTTGTGAGCATTTATTATTTTTTAATCCATAATTTAATGAAGTGCACCTACAATTTATACAGATATTACGCAGTTTGAATTGTTTAAGTTTTGTTTGTATGTTGTCATTAGTAAGTACCATTTTTTTTTGTTTTTTTCTGAGCATGTTGATATATTTTTGGGGTAACTCAAATATTTAAGCAATTTGAATTGTTGAAATGTGCTTCTTCTTCCCAAATAACATTTAAGTTAACTATGTAGTTAGCGATACTGCATATTTTCTGGATTCGTGCCAACAAATGGGAAAAGTCTGTCTATGTTGCATTGAAATTTTGACCATTTTGAATTGTGCAACTATATTTTGTGTCTGGCTATATGTAGTTAGCGTTGATTTTTTCTGAGTATCTTGTATATAGTTTAGTGAATGTTTTTCCTTTTTTGTGCATGTTGTATGTATGTGTCGTGTTATTGTAATTAATAAATTGGTGCGCTTGTTTGGTGGAATCAGAATTTTTTAAAAATCTATGTTTAAAATTAGTGAAGATTTTGAAAATATTGAAATGCGAAGGGAGTTTATGTTTTAAAATTGTTCAGGTTTGGAAGGTTGTTCAAATTGAGAAGTTGTTTGGATTTTTTTTCTAGTTTGTGGAATGGTTAGCTTTGAAATGCATTTAAATATTTAAAATATTCCAATGTATGTACCGTGCATGCGTGGCAAAACTGAAAGTTGGAAATTTCACATTTCAAATTTGTGCAATCTTGGAAATTAGTAAAATGCAAAGAAAGCTTTGGAATAAAAATTGTTTAGGTTTCAAAATTTGTTCAACTTGGGAAGTTTTTCAAATTGGCTGCTTTCTTTACGTTTGTAAAATGATCAGTTTTGGAAGGCATTTGAATGTTTCAAATATTCAAATTTGGAGGTACAGTTAAAGTTACTGTTTTGGCTGCATTTAGTAGTTTTTTGAAAGTTGTTTAAATGCCATAAAACAATATCTGTAAAGTGTTGGGATATATGTAAAGCATGTGTTATTTTAAATTTTTTTTGATTCATTTATATTTATTTGGGAGAGAAGTTTACAATGTATTTTGTTAAAAAATTTAAGATTGGAATTAATTTGGAGAAGGTCTCAAAGTATTTGGAGTGAATATTTGAATTTTTTTCAAATTGCGATGAATTGATTTGGAGATGTGTTTGAAAACTCACAAAAGTTTTGGAAAATGGAAAAACAAAACAGTGAGGGAAAAAAAGGTCCGAGCAGCCGCTAAGCAGCTAGCCCGACCCAACAGGCAGTCCATCTCGCCAGCCCAGCCCACCATGACGCCGGCGTGATGTCACCAGCGGGCGGAGCTGCCGCGGCGGCGACGACCTCGCCGGCGTCGATTCACGGCGAGGTAGGAAGCGGGAGTGGGCGCGTCGGTCGCGTTTCGACGCGGTCGACCTGCATCTGGCGGCACCGCCGCTTTTGGGTCGCCGGAGCGGCGGCTGTGGCATGCGGACGCGGCGGCGACCTGCGGGCACGCCGGCATCGATTCCGGCGACTCCGCGGCGCCCCGGCACGCAATCGTCTGCGAGGAGGGGGAGGCGGCGACGGTGGACCTCGCAGTGCGCGTAGATCTGGACGGCGAGCAGCGGAGCGTCGAGGACGCGCGGCGGCGGCGACCTGCGGCCGCGTGCGGGAGAGAAGGGGACGGGTCGATCTGCGGGCGATTTTACACCGAGGCCTTCGAAGTTTTCGGGAATTGCGCTCAGGTCCCTGTATACGGGAAAATTTGGACTGCAGGTTGATTTATGGTTTTGGGAGGGGTGTTTTTGCAAAACCGTGACGGCGCGTTCTGATGGCCGTCGGATCGCCGGGCGACGGCGGGGATCGTGATACTGTAGTATTGTAGCATGCTACAGTAACTACTGTTCCTATTTACAGTCGCCGAGCGCTGAGAGAGGCCGAGATTGGTGGCACAGTAGACGCGCCCCAAGAATGGCCAGATTGCCTGAACAAAATTCCTTCCGTGTTCGTAGGAGACCTTGGTCCAATTCTCATCGCCTGGACTAGCAATGGCCAGGATACGAGGCCGGTGGAAATTGAGCACGACCGTCGAGTCCTCGGTGATCCCGGCACCGTGCAGCGCAAGATTTTGCCTGTATGGACGGGCAACTAAACGGCTCACCGTTGTACATGATGATAACATTGTTTTCACCGATGGCAGGTTCGTGCGGATGCCGGTGAGTTGGTTCAGCAGAGAGATGATGCCCTCGTCACCGACTAGGACAAGAAGGCCCTCGGGCGTCGGTGCGAGCACGGTGCGGCCGTGCATCTCCGAGAGCTCCTCCATACAGATGCACTCGCCGGTGGAGGTGTTCAAGAAGCGGCGGCCGAGTGGTCGGCTAGCATCGGCTCTGTCTCGTAGCATGATCCAGTGATGCGGGTGGAACCGCCGGTCCAGGGCGCCATGGTGGGCGGCGCGCGGGTCCGCGCGCGGTGCGTCGTCGCCACGCGCTGCACACGGCGCGGAAGCGTATGTAGTCAGCGACGTCCGTCGCGAGCACGTGGCCGGCGATCAGCTCAGCCGACCCGGACGCCAGGCTCTCCCAGTCCCTCCTGCGGCCATATATGGGTCTTAGTTATGCAGAGGCTATTGTAATCTCGCAATCTTTGAGTAATAAAACGTAGACAAGCTTCTTGACGGGCGAGACAGAGTGCTGTCATGTGGTGTATCGGGAACTTACCTGCTGGAATTGGCGACGGAGCTGCCGCCGGAAGATGGCGGCGCGTCGACTTGACGCCGGTAATACGATTTTAGCACTTCCCCAGGTGCACACGGCGATCTCTTGGATGATGTCGCCGCCATGTCCAGCTCCGGCCGGATATAGCTGGCTTCTACGAATCAAGATTTGTTTTGTGCTGTAGCGTTGCACGTTTTGCTGGTGGATCGAGACTTGCTCCTTTACCTATATAAGGTGTACATTATATAACGATACAAACCTATTATCTATCGATACCCACTTGGTTTTCCTTTCGTAAGGTGGTGTAGCGTTGCACGTTTTGCTGCTGATACGATTTCCGTTTGATTGGTTCTAAAACCTAGTAGTATAACGATCTAACTCCTCAAGCCTCTATATAGACGCAGCAAAATCTTCCCTCTCGCCTTACGTACGTTCTTCCAACCGAGCGAGCTGAGCTATCCCACCACCACCCTATACAATGTTAGATCTTCCCGCTGCCATTGTAGCTGGATTCGAGGAAAGTTCATATGTGATCAAGATAGATGGGTACTCGGGCATCAAGGAGCGAGTCGAGCATGGAGACTGCGTGAATTCCGTCTCTTTCAGTGTTGGAGGTCACAACTGGATCGTGAGGTATTACCCAAACGGTAGCGATTTAGAAGAATTTGCCGATTACATATCTGTTTTTCTGGTTTTGGATTCAGCCATGGCCAAGGATGTGAAGGCGAAAGCTAGATTTTCTCTGCTTGACAAGGATGGGGAACCGGTGGCATCATCACAACCGGTTGTATATTTCCCAGGGCTGAGAATTCCCTAAGAAAATAAAGATCTCTATTGCTTCACATCCACAAGGATTTAGATGCCACTATCATCTGAATTATCTGCACATGGACCAGTTGGAGGAAATAAATAACATCAGGATTGCTCATTGCTAAGCAAGCAAACTTACCCAAGCTTGAAGCAGGAGAACTACAAACTTACTACAACAGCGGGAAAAAGACAAAAATAACTAATTCTATCGAGCAAATCACCAATCCTTAATGAACTATTATTGAATTATCTTATTAGTTAAAGGTGCATCACGAAAATTCTTTCTTCCCATGCGTTTACGTGGGGCATGTTTTCAAAACTTGGGACAGGGAGACGAAACTCCTGGCTTACCTCCTTGCAACTCTACTTTAGCACCTTCAAGAGCCTGAATGCACCAGTAGCAGCAGTGATAAAGCAGCTTCTGCGTTGATTATTGCTTGCATAGTCTGGATACATCTTCACAGGAAAGCGGGCTAGTAACACTGATCTCCAATATGGGAAAAAACTTCTCTTTGTATATGAGGGATCCCATCCTCTGCCTACTTTTTTTCTCACAGCCTGTCACATATTTCATTAGAGGCACATCATAAAAAAACAGAAACATCCACACTTCCAGACAGCATCTCTCGCTTGATATGTATTATGTTGATCGATACATTAAGCTAATTAAGCCTAATTTTTTTGCATTTACCCCCTTCCTTTGGTACAAAACCTGATGGGGAACACATTAGGATGGCAGTAATTAACCATAGTTGGATGCCCGTGGCACTTCAATAGGTGATACTATGTATTTGGGGGCAACTCAAAGCAGTGCCAAACTAGTGTTTCAAAGGTAGGCAAACCAACCATGGTTGCTGTCGAGTGCGTCAGATATGAGGAATTGCCAAGATAACTAGAGTTCCCATCCGTAAAGACAGTCTTGATCACTATATATATTTTTTTGCTTGGCTGTTCTAGTAGCACAATATAGTTTCTATACATGTGTGTGTGAACACAAACTAGGTATTTTTTTAGCTCATTTAATGAGAACTAGAAGCAGCTTGGACGTGCACAGGTTCAGTAGCCAAAGTCTATTACAACTTTACAACACGAATACTTGTATTCTATACGGTACTACAAAGCTGCCCAGCTTTGGAGCACCAAAACCATCACTTTGTGCTCTAGTTAGTGACCCATTTGTGTGCCATAAGGTGTACACAAAGCTGCTTGGTGTAGTGTTTGTGTAGTGTGCTGTGCTATAAGGGAGAGGCTGTCATTTCCAACAGTTGTGACCTGGACTCGAGATTAGGGCAACATGAGCAGAGTCAAAAGTCAAGAAAAAGCACCTTAAAACAAAGATTCTATTAAGTATCTGAAAGCGTTCATGGAATTTATCAATTTGGGATTTTGTTTTACTACTTTACAGTTAATTTTTTTATTTAAAATAAAATAAAAATAGAGCAAGGAAAGGGCAGATATTCTTATAGAATTTTTTTCTGCCACAATATCATTACTCAATACCGAACACCATCGGTCCATCCAAAACTAGATCATGTGAGGGTAATCCTTGCTGAGTTACCAATAGGTGCTAGAATGTTCTACTAGAATATTCTAGACTAAGCCTTAGGCTGGTCAGCTGGAGAAGGTTGTAGACACCTAGCTGTAGTTAAAGGCTCTAGGATAGTTGTAGAAAGCTCTAGATACTAGTTATAGTAAGCTGTATGTAGAAAACTCTAGCAGTTCCAAACCGACCTTGCACTCCTATATATACCACTATGTACTACAAAGTTGTAATAGCTTTTGCAGCAACAAGAGAACACCTTCCCACATAGCTAAGTCTAACATTTGGTATTAGAGCCAAGTTAGGAGAGACCCAAGTTAGGAGAGGTTCAGCCAAGCTAGGAGAGGATCCTGAGAGATGTCAGCTCCAGTTCATGTCAGCTCCAGTTCAGCAGGGTGTTTCCCACAGTCCGTTTCGCCAGCCACGGCGCCATTCCCCTTCACCCCCACCGAGACGACCGCGCCACCGCGAGGCTGGAAGGCGCGAGGTCATGGTTGAGCGTGTCGTGAAGGAAGTTGGCGGTGGCAATTACCCGACACTGACGCGGACGAACTACACTGAATGGAGCCTCCTCATGAAGGTGAAGCTGCAGGCTCGGGGCATTTGGGATGCGATCGAGCTCGGCGCCGACGACTACCAAGAAGATCGAATGGCGCTGGAGGCCATCTTGCAAGCGGTGCCACCGGAAATGATGCCTGGTCTCGCTGTCAAGCGGACAGCAAAGGAGGCGTGGGAGGCGATTCGAGCCATGCGTGTTGGCTCAGACCGTGTACGGAAGGGCAAGGTGCAGCAGCTGAAGAAGGAATTTGAGATGATCTCGTTCCGCGACGGGGAGTTCGATGACGATTTCGCGCTGCGCCTCACCAACCTCGTCACAAACCTCGCCACGCTCGGAGCACCTATCGACGAAACTCAAGTCGTCGAGAAATTCTTGCGAGTTGTGCCACCCAGGCTCTCGCAGATTGCCCTGGCAATCGAGACCCTCCTCGACACTTCTGAGATGTCATTGGAGGAGGTCACCGGTCGGCTGAAGGCAGCGGAGGATCGTCTCAAGTCACCGGAGCCGCTGCGTGAGCAGGGCAAGCTCCTGCTCACTGAGGAGCAGTGGCTAGAAAAGATGAAGGAGCGCCGAGGAGGCAGCTCCTCCAGGCCGAGTGGTCGGTCAGCATCGGCTCTGTCTCGTAGCATGATCCAGTGACGCGGGTGGAACCGCCGGTCCAGGGCGCCGTGGCGCGCGGCGTGAGGGTCCGCGGTGCGTCGCCGCCACGCGCTGCACACGGCGCGGAAGCGTACGTAGTCGGCGACGTCCGCCGCGAGCACGTGGTGGGCGATCAGCTCAGCCGGCCTGCACGCCAGTCTCTCCCAGTCCCTCCTGCAGATATGGCGTCAAGTTAGACAAGGAAGTATATATACAAGCTTCTCGACGGTCTGAGACATAGAGATCGTCGATCTCAGAAACTTACCAGCTAGAATCGGCGACGGAGGTGCCACCGGAAGACGGCGCGTCGATTCGGCACCGGTAATACGATTTTAGCACTTCCTCAGGCGGGCTTCCCGGTGGCGATCTGTTGGACGGGTTACTCGATGATGTCGCCGCCATGTCCAGCTTCGGCCGGCGGCCGGGTAGCTGGCTTCTACGAATCTGGGAGATGGAGGAGATCGATCAAGATTTGCTTAGAGCTGCAATCTTGCACGTTTTGCTGCTGGTGCGATCGGAACAAGAGCTGTGGTGGATTGACGCGCGATGACTTGCTTTATGCTACGGAAATCCAATCTGGGATCGTATCCAACACTTCATCAAAACGGAATAAGTAGCGGAGACCGTGTCAGATAAGTTAAAGGCCACTGGAGTTTATGTTCATGTCGAAGACGAGATATAATTATTTCTTGTGGTAGTCCGACCGTAACTCTATTATCTATCGACATAGAACAAGAACTAGACCGAGTTGGGTATTGATACCCACTTGGTTTTCCTTTTATATCTCACAGACTCAAAGATCCAGACCAGTTGTGTACTAATACGATTTGATCCGTTTTGATTGGTTCTGAACCCGATATCGATTTCTCAAGCCTCTATACAGACGCAGCGAAATCATCCCTCTGTTCTTCAAACCGAGCTAGCAATCTCACCAGGCCACCACCACAATGTCAGATCATTGCAATCTTCCTGCTGCCATTGTAGCTGGTCACGAGGAAAATTCATATGTGATCAAGATAGATGGATACTCAAATATCAAGGGGCGAGTCAAGCCCGGCGACTGCGTGAATTCTACCCCTTTCAGTGTTGGAGGTCATGACTGGTTTGTGGCGTATTACCCAAACGGTAGCCGCCACAACGAAGAACTTGCCGATTCCATATCTGTTTATCTAGTTCTTGATTCTCCTGTTGCCAAGGATATTGTGAAGGCAAAAGCTAGATTTAGTCTGCTCGACAAGGATGGGGAACCTGTGAAGTCACAAAGCCACAACACCGAAGAATGTATCTTCCCTAGGAGACTTTCAAATAGGGGTTTCCATGATTTCATCAAGAAGGCTGATCTTGAGGAATCAGTGCATCTAATAGATGACAGTTTCAGCATCAGGTGCGATGTTACCGTCGTAAAGCATATACAGAAAGGTAATCGGTTTGTTATTCCTCCAAGCGACTTGCATCAGCGTCTCGGCGACCTCCTAAAGAGCACGGATGGATCCGACGTGACCTTTCGTGTCGGTGGGGAGAGTTTCCTGGCTCATCGGACCGTGCTCGCCGCCCAGTCTACCGTCTTCAGATCGGAGCTTTTCGGAGCCATGAAGGAGAATGACGGCAGTCCAATTGAGATCAGCGATATAGAGAGTGATGTGTTCAAGTCCTTGCTCCATTTCATATACACGGACTCGCTACCTGTTTCTGAGATGAATCACGGGGTGCTGGCTGGCCATCTACTGGTTGCAGCAGACAGATATAACATCGAGAGGCTGAAGCTCATATGTGAAGAGAGTTTATGCAACCTTATTGACACAGACATCGCTGCAACCACTTTAGCTGTAGCCGAGCAGCATGGCTTCCATAGAATCAAGGAAGCTTGCTTCGAGTTCCTCGCTTCTCCTTCCAATTTGGAAGCCATGATGGCGAGTGACGGCTACAAGCATCTGAAGAACAGCTGCCCGTCTGTTCTCAAGGAGCTGGCTGCGAGCTTCCTTCCAGCCGAGCTGAAAGCGGTCAAAGATATTATCATGACGATTTAGTAGTGTGGCCTAATGACCACTGCATTCAATCAAATTTTGTATCACTTGTTTGCTTTGTGTGATTAAAGTTGATAGCTCTTTGTGTGTGGTGTTGTATTGTCAGATAATCTAGCTGTTAGTTAGTCATTTATTTCAGTTAGTTTGTTTCCTGCTTATCTGCACCGGATTAGCCGGATCGAGCTAAAGTTTTCTGTCAGTAGCTCGACACACCCTGGTATCGTCGGATGACACGATCACATCGGTGGGGGTGTGGCCGATGCCACGATTTGTTTTCCTACTGTATAAGTTTCAGAACAACACAGAAAAGCAGTGCCTGTTCACTACACAAAACCTCTCTATGTCTCATTCTTTGTCAGTCACGTGAACTCTGCAGCTCAAGCAAATGACGAATCTTTAATGAACTATTAACGACTAGAGATTTGGTGCTCCCGAGCTCCAGTGATCCCACTCGTTTAAAAAAATTGAAAAAATATTTACGAGTTTTAAAAAATATTGAAAAAATCTCGGGTGTAGCTAATAGTGTATCCCACAACATTGTAAAATATCAAATTCAAATACATTATATTCTAGGCTACACAAAAATGACAAAAGTGTGGATCTGAGTATGCACATTTTCAAATCTCTAAATTTTTTCATATTTGTCATTTTTGTGTAGCCTAGAATATAATGTATTTGAACTTGATATTTTGCATGGTTGTGGGATACCCCATTATCTACATCCGGGATTTTTTTCAGTAAAGTTTGAAGCTTAGAATTTTTTTTATGTGAGAAGGAGCACTGGAGCTAGCTCGGGGAGCCAAAAACACTTTTCGACTATTAAGGAATTATATTATTAGTTAAAGGTGCATCACGAAAATTCTTTCTTCCCATGTGTTTACGTGGGGCATGTTCACAAAACTTGGGACAGGGAGACGAAACTCCTGGCTTACCACCTTGCTACTCTACTTTAGCACCTTCAAGAGCCTGAATGCACCAGTAGCAGCAGTGATAAAGCACCTTCTGCGTTGATTATTGCTTGCATAGGTTGGATACATATTCACAGGAAACCGGGCTAGTAACACTGATCTCCAATATGAGAAAAAACTTCTCTTTGTATATGAGGGATCCCATCCTCTGCCTACTTTCGTTCTCACAGCCTGTCACATATTTCATTAGAGGCACATCATTAGAAAAAAAAACAGAAACATCCATACTTCCAGCCAGCATATCTAGGTTGATATCTATTATGTTGATCAATACATTAAGCTAGTTAAGCCTACTTTTTATTGCAATTACCCCCTTTCTGCATTTACCCCTTTCTTTGGTACAAAACCTGATGGGGAACACATTAGGATGGCAGAGATGAACCATAGTTGGAAGGCCGTGGCATTGCAATAGGTGATACTATGTATTTGGAGGCAACTCAAAGCAGTGCCAAACTAGGTATTTCTTTCTGCTTCAAAGGTAGGCGAACCAACCATAGTGGCTGTCGAGTGTGTCAGATATGAGGAATTGCCTAGATAAATAGAGTTCCCATCCGTAAAGACAGAGATCACATTTATTTTTGCTTGGCTGTTCTAGTAGCACAATATAGTTTCTATATATGTGTGTGTGAACACAAACTAGGTATTTTGTAGCAAGTTTAATGAGAACTAGAAGCAGCTTGGACGTGCACAGGTTCAGTAGCCAAAATCTATTACAACACGAATACTTGTACTCTATATTGCAGCACCAAAACCATCACTTTGTGCTCTAGTTAGTGACCCATTTGTGTGCCATAAGGTGTACACAAAGCTGCTTGGTGCTGCTGCACCAACATCAGTATTAAGGTATAATGGGTTACTTGTGTTTGTGTAGTGTGCTATAAGGGAGAGGCTGTCATTTCCAACAGTTGTGACCTGGACTTGAGATTAAGGCAACATGAGCACAGTCAAAAGTCAAGAAAAAGCACCTTAAAACAAAGATTCTATTATGTATCTGAAAGCGTTCATGGAATTTGCCAATTTGGGATTTACTTCTTTACAGTTAAAAAAAGTTTATGTAAAATAAAATAAAAATAGAGCAAGGAAAGGGCAGATATTCTTATAGGAATTTTTTTCTGCTACAATATCATTACTCAATACCGAACACCATCGGTCTATCCAAAACTAGATCAATCCCAGATTTGATTATCTTTACCTTTTTCTCTGCAGCATACAGACTGGCCGTTTCCGCAACTGCCATGTTTGCATCTGTCAGCCCTATTATTCATTTTAAAAAGGAGAGAGATTAGGACTCAGTCTGTTAAATGTAAAAAGAATCACTTGAGCCCAACACACCTTTGCATGACCTTCCGTCTGAATTTCTGCAGTCATAAGGCTGGCTTCAAGAAGTTGAAGACAAAATAAAATAATCAGCAAAATAACCGTTTATTCACATAGAAAATTATTGTGTGAAGCAATACAAAGAGTAGTACAGGTTTATAGTGTCCGTGATATCTCCAGTAGGGCAAAATCCATACTCCTTGAGGATAGATGAAACATGTTGAAAGACCTCCACATGGGCCACCTACATGACATACAAGCTGTTGTATAAGGCAATATATCGCTAGCATAGATCTACTATATATACAATGTAGCAATTATATAACCAATTGTAAGAAGCAAGATGATGGAAAAAATTGTTTGGAGGAGAAGCTGCAATTATGCAATATGAGTTGGAACGAAATAGAACAATGTGCAAAAACAGTTATTACATTCAATTCACTACTTGGTTTTATAAACTACGCAATATACATATTCAGATTCATCTAGATTGATGTATCTATCTTAAAGAAAAATCTGTTAGCTTCCATAAGTTCTGTAGTCAGAACTGCATCACACTTCTAACTTAACAGTTATTCGAATTCCAACTAATTGAAATCACTTTAATTGTTTTGTCCTGGTTTCCCAAAGAGAAAGTTGTCAATTTCTTCAGGCTATATAATCCAAATGAAGTTCAGACGAACTTAAAAGAGGTTAGCCATGAATTGCATAAACCTAGTGCTTGGGAACAAAATTGAACTGTCCTCCGGGGCAACAAACAAGATAAGGTAACTGGATTTTTGAGGCTAAATAAAGTACCTTAAGCACAAATTTTCAGTCAACATGAATAAACTTTATGAATATAATATACCCTCAATAAAGGAGGCTCATGTCAACACCCTTATCAATATAATATACCCCCAGCTCAGCACCTAGAATTTTTGGAGCTAGGAGTCATGCCAAACAGTTGCCACCATAAAAATATGGAAGCGCTCATTCTGCCAATTTATCTGCCATGCGTGCAGAAAATAAACAAAGACAAATGACACAAGCGCATGTTCGGTATTCATGCATCATGCAATAGAATTATTCAAACACTTGATGTTGATATGGGCAATTTTACTTCTAAAAACAATACAAGCCAGTGAAAACCCAGAAAATAGACATAAGTGAAGCCAAGAACAAACAAATTGGCGTTTCACACTGTACTCATGTCAGATAATATTAATATGGAGATCGAGTACTATTTATGCATGAATTAAGTATTCACTGTAAGATTCGCATTTCCATGAAAAAATGCATATGGTACTGGAAAAGGAACTAACATTTTCCTTCTAGTTGTAGTTTGTGACTTCAAAGCAGAATCATCAGTAACTGTATCTACCATGAACTTGTATATCGATCTCCTTCGTAATAACAATATCAAGCAAGTCTTAGAAGATAAGCACAAAAGGTGTTCTTACAGTTTGTTTGTCTGTTCGATGATGAAGATAACATGAAAGAAGTAGCCAGACAGGGATCTGATGTGAATGTGTTATGACCGGCACCACATACCAGAGGAGGAGGCCCAGTGGGCAGGCTTAGTTATGGGCTTAACCCATAGTTATCTTAGTTATCTTAGTCTCCAAGTTATCTTAGGCATCCAGGAGATTATATAAATCGATGTAAACACTTATTTCGGATTTAAGCAAGAAGCAATCAGATTTGCTCGGCTTCCCTAAGGGAGCCGGGAGACCTAACCCTAGCCGCCATCTGCGCCATCTCCTTCCTCCTCCTTCAACGACGGCGCCCCAGCGCCGGCGCCGCCCAGCCCCTCCACGCCAACCTCCCTCCTTCCCCTACAACCTTCGCCCTAGACCCGGTAGAACCCTAGCTGTTTCTACCAAATTGGACATGATACGAGGCAATCCAGGTGCGGTCGGACGCGAGCGTGCGCTGCCCCCTGAAAAATTGGTCGCATTGGTTGAGCCAATTCAGGGGGTCGATGGTGCCGTCGTAGGTCGCGAACTCCAGCTTGGAGAATCTCGGCGGCGGCTGGGTGTGGACGACGGGCGGTTGTGTGTCATCCGCGCGGAACAGCGAGGGCGACGGTGCCGACTGTGCGGGCTGCAGGGTACCGCCGTGGAAAAGGGGCCCGTCCACACCATCGTAGGGACCCGCGGCACCCGAGGGCCCGCCGAACTGCATGGTCGGGGGCGGCGCCGGCGGTGACAGCACGTGCGGCTGTCCCGAAGCCATCGTGTAGACCGGCTCGATGGACCCGGAGATCCAAGCCGGTAGCGGTGATGGCGACGCAGGGAACCGGACCTGGTGGATGGGCACCCCCTGAGCCGTCGTTGGGGCTCCCTGGGTGGAAGATGGCGGCGGCTGCAACTGCTGGTGCGGCAGCGCCACGGTGGGAACGACGTGGGGCTGTGCCGGCAGCGGCATGGTGGAGGTGCCCATGAGCGCCGCGGCCGGCGGCTGCCACGGCAGCGGCGGTAGCGAAGGTGTTTGCCGAGGGGGGCGGCTGCCACGGCGGCCACTGCGGCAGATGCCACAGGCCCGCGGCAGCGGGTGGAGGCCCGCTAGAGTGCCCCGCCTGAAACGGCAACAGCGGGGGGCCGCTGCCTGCGGGTGCGCCCGGGAACGGCCACGACGCGGGGTGGCCGTAGGCGGCGATCGGCGCAGCCGGCGGGGGCCCGTACGCGCCTGCCATGTACTGATGGAGCTGGGTCATGTGGAGACCGTGGACGGCCGTCACGAGCTGCTGCAGCGTGCGGGTCATCTCCTCCGGTGTGAGGACAGGGGGGGTAGGCGCACCAGAGGAAACCGGCGCGGCCGGCAGCGAGGTGATGGCCGTGGTGGTCACCGGAGGCGCCGAGGAAGACATCGGGGGCGACGTGGCGATCGGCAGCGGAAGGGACGGGACTGGCGGCGGCGTAGACATGATCGAACCGAAGCTAGCTGATACCAAATTGGTAGAACCAGCTAGGGTTCTACCGGGTCTAGGGCGAAGGTTGTAGGGGAAGGAGGGAGGTTGGCATGGAGGGGCTGGGCGGCGCCGGCGCTGGGGCGCCGTCGTTGAAGGAGGAGGAAGGAGATGGCGCAGATGGCGGCTAGGGTTAGGTCTCCCGGCTCCCTTAGGGAAGCCGAGCAAATCTGATTGCTTCTTGCTTAAATCCGAAATAAGTGTTTACATCGATTTATATAATCTCCTGGATGCCTAAGATAACTTGGAGACTAAGATAACTAAGATAACTATGGGTTAAGCCCATAACTAAGCCTGCCCACTGGGCCTCCTCCTCTGGTACGTGGTGCCGGTCATAACACTTCTCCCCGCCTGCACAAACAGCTCGTCCTCGAGCTGGAAGACGGGAAAGATCAACGGCCGCCAAACACCTCCGCGTCCACTGGGGCGGGCTGGTCGCCGAGCCCGGTGGCGGCGGGGTCCTCCTCAATGTAGTCCGCAGCCTCCAGGTAGAAGAGTCGTGGGCAGACGTGGCCCGGTACGTAGGGCTCGTCGCAGTTGAAGCACAACCCTTGGCGGCGACTCTTGACGTGGCCCGGTACGTAGGGCTCGTTACGTACCGGGCCACGTCAAGAGTCGCCGCCAAGGGTTGTGCTTCAACTGCGACGAGCCCTACGTACCGGGCCACGTCTGCCCACGACTCTTCTACCTGGAGGCTGCGGACTACATTGAGGAGGACCCCGCCGCCACCGGGCTCGGCGACCAGCCCGCCCCAGTGGACGCGGAGGTGTTTGGCGGCCGTTGATCTTTCCCGTCTTCCAGCTCAAGGACGAGCTGTTTGTGCAGGCGGGGAGAAGTGTTATGACCGGCACCACCGGCACCACGTACCAGAGGAGGAGGCCCAGTGGGCAGGCTTAGTTATGGGCTTAACCCATAGTTATCTTAGTTATCTTAGTCTCCAAGTTATCTTAGGCATCCAGGAGATTATATAAATCGATGTAAACACTTATTTCGGATTTAAGCAAGAAGCAATCAGATTTGCTCGGCTTCCCTAAGGGAGCCGGGAGACCTAACCCTAGCCGCCATCTACGCCATCTCCTTCCTCCTCCTTCAACGACGGCGCCCCAGCGCCGGCGCCGCCCAGCCCCTCCACGCCAACCTCCCTCCTTCCCCTACAACCTTCGCCCTAGACCCGGTAGAACCCTAGTTGTTTCTACCAGAATGAGTATATTGATGACTAATAACAGGCTGGTTTTTACTAATACCTTTGACATTGACCTAGAACATTTCAGTAGAATAATCATTACAACGTCTTTACTCCCATCAATTTTGTGCTCTTGTTTCATTATCTCTGCCATCACCTTTCCCAAGTGTTCAGAAACAAGAGGGGCTTGCATCTCGTTACATTATATGACAGACTAAACAGTAGAGTAAGAATCAGCTATTCAAGCAACAAACTGATGTGAAGTGGATGGAAACTTCCTGAATCTAAGTAACATCTTGGGTTTGAGATTCTTTCAATTAACAAGAATAGAATTTAGTGAGATGAATATTAGAGAACATGTTAAATTGATATATAGCATCAAGCAAGAAAAAAGAAACACTTCTTGAAAAATTATTCACAAAACTCCACCGCAGCCGCAATATACCAAAACTCTTACCTCAGAATGTGATTGAATGTATGCAGAAAGATCTTCACCAGCATAGGAAATTACATCAACAAGCAGCCATGCGCAATCAATAAGTATCTTCTTTTCTTCCAGAAGCTCATGTGTCATTCCATGTGAACCTTTCTCCCATCTCAAGGCAAATGAAAGCCTCATTATACATTTATTGATAATGTCAAGCCCATTTTTCTTACTACTGCCATTTATCTTGGAAGAACTACCCCCACGGATCTGCTCTTGGGCAGCCAGTAGTAGAACTGCAGACTGGATAATTTTTCCATTCTCAATGTAATTCCAGACCTCTTGAAGTAGATTATTTGTTTTTCCTGCAAGCAGTCTAGTTGTATCCAAGAAGATCTTCTGTAAAACAACAAGGAACAAAATTCAAGTCCATTTAGCATTGATATGCAATCATTGTTGAATAACTTTCTATATGTCCATGTATTTCCTCCTATCAAAGTAAACATGGATTACATTTAAAAAAAAAGTAAATATGGATTAGGGACAATCTCCAAGGCAAATAAAATAAAATTAATTACTAGCAACAGTTTTTGTATATTCTATTTATGAATTTTTATCCTTTACTATACGAACATGCACTAAAACATGAAGACAAAAAGGATCAACAAACGAAAACTTTTACTTTCTCTGACAAGTTGAGATGAAAGGATGCCCGATCTTAGTGTCGCTAATTTCATTATAATAGCTGTCAGGGTTTATGGTATATATGACCACACGTCCACACCACAGTTACTCTTTATGTCATGCTGCAAAAGCAGTAATTCGTATAGGGAGGGAAGTGAAGCAGACCATTTCAGGTAGACACAGCAGATGAATAAGCTTGTAGATATACTCCAGATGATTCTGGCTGCGAGAAAGATTGTCCTCCAGGTTGTCCTCCAGATACTTATGCAGGCAAGTATTCTCAACTGCGACATGGAGCGGGAGTAGATTCTCAATGATATCATTGCCAACTGTGCGCACATTGGGTGATGCACCATGGCGTAAAAGCAGCTTGATCATGTCAACAGAGAACCTTTCAGCAGCTTCGTGGAGTGCAAAGAACCCATAATTGTTTATGCAGTTGGGGTTGGCGTGCATCCCACAGAGCTCAGGTGCCATGCCCTCCAATACAACTTTTGCACATCGCAGAGCATTGAAGGTGACAATAAAGGTTAAGGTTTGTGCGGTGATGGTAAGATCCCATGACATGCCCTGGCCTGCACAGTTGTCGAAAAATCGGAGGAAGCACCGGACACTATCCTTTACAAGGATGGGCTCCAATTCGGGATATTTGTCCAAGAAGGTATCACAAAACCCCTAGATGGATCCGTCACAATTGAAAAAGGTGAAAGGCGTCACTTCTCCAACTAAAAGCACAACAAAATAAACTGTCTTTTTGTCTCTGGAGGTGCAAGTATGACAACAACAGTGAAAGCAACAAAACCTTGTAACACAAGCAAGTTGGTGTAGGCTAAAGATATAACCAAACATGAGGCACCAACAAGGAGGGAAGAGAAAGTAAGGGGTTCTAAGGCTGGCATGGTTATGTGAATCTATGTTCATACATGACAACAATAAACATATCGTTTCAGTAGACTTAAGTACCCTATAATATTACAAGGGTTAAAGGAAATAACTAATATAATGGAATGACTCGTCAATCAAATTATGTAAATGAGGGTAACACAAACCTGGGGAGCAGGGTCTGGGATGATTATGTCGTTTGCTATGGACTTGGCGATCGTAAAATCCCTTACTTGCATAAACTGAAAGAGAGAATGTCAAGAGTCAGCACTGGTAAAGAAAATAAATAAAAGGAAGGGGAATATCACACAGATGGATAGTTATCATATCACATCAACCTTTTTCAAATCAAAACCCTCGGTAACTTGAAAATCAGGGACAGAGTGCTGCGGATACTCATTCCTTACTGTAATTGGTTTATCTTTACCACTAACGTCATATTTTTGCAGGGCAAGTAACTCTTTTTTCAACAGTGCATACAATTTCAATTCCATCCCTTTGTTTTCCTGAAACAAGGAAGTTTAATCTCGAATTACGTTCCAAGCAAGATTACTATACAAGGAATGGTGCAAATGGAAAACAATGTATTTACTCTGTGAATCCCTGAAATGTTATAATTCTAACTGCAAAATGACGGGCCACACAAGTTTCTCAAATACAAGTTGAACTTGGTGCTAGAAGCTCCGGTGCATAGACATTATGGAAATCTAGAAACCAAAAGTTAATTTGATGGTGTTACAGTTCTACTACAATAAGTATAAACGACGATATTCACTGGTTGATGACTCCCACGGATATAAATTGCAATTGCTAATGCCACTTGAAGCACAATGCACATCTTCTCCTTGCAATTAGATTGGAAACTAGATCAATCAAAAACGACGGTAATAATTTATAGTAGGGCTTTCTGATTAGGGATTAGCTGTGGTCGACCTATCAGAGAACGGCCGACTAACAAAAAAAAATCATCAGGTCAGATATCAAACGAGAAGGAAGAGCTGTGCGGCGGGATAGTATAGTACCTCGTTGTTCACGGCTCGCCGCGGATCTGGAGGGAGGTGACGGCGCGTCGCGCCGACGCACTGTACGTGGCGGCTGGGAACGGGAGGGCTGGGTGGGGGTGGTGATCATGGGCGTTGAAGGAGATGGCGACGGACGGTGGTGGCATCAATGGCGCGGGCGGTGGCGGTGGCGGCAGACGCGACGATGGGTGTGGTGGGCTCGGCCCATCTGAACTTAAACCTTGACCGACTTTGACCTGTCGGCTGTCGCCCTAACGCTGTTCACTCTGTTTCAAACCCCTCTTCCTCACTCGCCTCCCCGCTTCAGCCCACCGAGGCTAGCTAGGGTTTCCCGGTCGGGATCTCCACGACAATGCCGGGCATCGCCGCTGCGGATGGCGAGGAGAAGGCGTCGGAGGCGGGGGGCGGGGAGCTGCTGTACTGCGGCACGACGCGCTTCGACGTCATGGGCCGGAGCATCAAGGGAGGGATGCAGGGCAGAGGCAACCTGGTGTCCCCGACGCGGCTGCGCCCTCTCATGGGCGTCGACATCCGCTTCGTCGCCTCCGGCTGCGGTGAGCTCCTCCTACCCCCGCCGGCGTTCGAGATGCCCTGGTTTATTCCCGCGTCCAGAAATGCTTATACGCGAAACGGAAATTCCTGAATGTCCCGGTACTAGAATATTTGTGATTTCCTAGGTGATAATCTTGCTAATGGATTCCTGCACTTTTTCCAGCGGCTTGCCACTGTGTTGCGTTGGGTGCTGACGGCCGTTGCTTCACATGGGGGCGAAATGAGGTATTAGTACGAGTCGATGCCTTTTGTTTTTGTTAGAATGTTAACACTATTTTATTTTTCTAGCAGAAGGGGCAGCTGGGGCATGGGGACACTCTCATGCGTAATCTGCCGGCCGTCGTTTCTGAACTGTCAAAGTAAGAGAATCATCCGCAATGCTGATGAACACGTTTTTTGCATTTCTAGCTGTTTAAATAGGCCTGTATGGTGTTGCTGAATTCTTGAATACATACCATCCAAATCTAGCTGAATTGAATGATTCAAGGGTGTTATATGTTGACTGGTCCCAACACGCTTCTAAATGCTAAGTAGCAGTTGTCGATTCTGCAGATACAACGTGATTACAGCAAGTGTTGGAAGAAATCATACAGTGATCGTAACTGACGATGGGAAGTCCTTTGCATTTGGTGACAACAAACATGGACAACTGGGGACGGGTTCACTAAGAAAAGGTTGGTATCCTTCCCTTTTCCTATTTTTTAATGATTGATATGCCATAAGTACTATTGCATCAAATGCAGTTGTTCTGTGGAAAAAACATATGAGCTTGGATAAATTGTGTTGTATCTTCTTGGAGAATACTTATTTTTTACGATTTCAGTTTATTTGCTTGATTAGCCATTAGCCCATTAGTACTATATAATCTACATCTCGTGTATGCATGTTGTTACCTATTCTTACAATATATGTTAATATGTGGCAGCCATTTTAAATTGATAGATTTACACTTCTTCATGTTTGGGTGATAACCAATAAACATATTTATGCCATGTATGTGAGCATACTTAACTTTTCATTGTTCAGGACGATGGATTACTTCTGACAATGTTATGGGAATACGGCAATATGAGCAGCTTATTTTCCTATTTGGTTCTTGCACTGATGTTATTTGTTGTCCCTGACTCATTGTTGTTCTAAATTTGCTTCAGGAACTGAGATGTCACCAGCCCCCTGTCTTGTTACTGAAGCAACTAATGCTGTTTGTGGTGCTGACTTTACTGTCTGGCTGTCATCAGTTGAGGGCTCTTCGATACTGTATGACCTTGCTCAAACTTAAAAGTTTAGCAACCTTTTTCCTCGTCCAGGATAAGAATGACCATCTTTTCATGCTAACCTCTTTCGATCATTATATTCTTTAGCTATAGTCTGTAGTTTTGTTCTCATTTGTCAATTTTTTGAAGCAATGTTTTATTCTTCTTATCTATTCAGCACAGCAGGTCTTCCCCAGTATGGTCAACTTGGTCATGGAACCAACAATGAGGTTCATTGCTACTCTGTAACATAGCACACCTTATTGATTTTGACAGCAACAATAATTGTGATCTTATTTATGACACTCAGTACAATACCAAAGCTTCATCCGTAAATCTATCATATGATCCCCAGCCCCACCCGAGGGCAATAGCTAAATTATCAGGGAAAACTGTTGCCAAAGTTGCATGTGGAACAAATCATACAGGTTATTTTCCTTTCTTTCTTTTTTCTTGGTTAATAGATGTATTCAGGATTAGCACTAATCTTAATACCTTTACTGTACTTGGATTATTGCAGTTGCAGTTGATTCAAGTGGCTTTGTTTATACGTATGTTCCTGCTCCACCATTTGCTTGACAATGTTAGATCCAGATAATTATGAATTACTAGTGAATCTATATATGCTACAGTATATCAATTCTGTTTCTGTATACATAAATATGATTGCTTCAGGTCCCATATTATGTTCTCTCATATAATTCCTTTTTTTTTTACCAGATGGGGTTTTGGTGGATATGGAAGGTAACTTATTCTTTTCATGTATCTCACAATAATCATGATGTATCCTACATCATAATTCTGTTCAATTTCTTATTACGTAGGCTGGGCCACAATGAACAGAAGGATGAGTGGCAACCTCGTCTTGTTGAAATATTTCAAAAGAACAATATCCTGGGTCCAAATGATATTATCTCAGCTGGTTCTGCAAGTTCTGCATGCACTGCCGGTAGTATGATACATATACATCTGATTCACATGCTATTTTCTCATGCACCCTGGGATAAATTTCTAGAGGAGTTTATTTTTTGGGCTATATCACAAAATTCACTAGAAAAAGGCAGTTTTGTGAATATAGTTTGGCCAAGGATCATACATGGATCAAGCAGCTATTGTGCGAATACCTTAAGCTGGTATTTAATTATGTTTGTGTTGCATGTCTTCTAGACATGATTACACAATTCAAACATTCAAGTGAAATGGCATAGAACTATTGAGTTAGTAATGGAACTTAGCCTGTTGCACACCAAACCTCTCAAGCCTGGCAAACATTATTGTATCACATGTTGGCATTTTCTCTGTGTTTGCATGCATTTTCCTATAAAACTATATCACTCAGCTAAAATACCTGAAAATTGTTAAATGTTATTGCTTTTTAAGTTTATGCTCCTCTGCGAGTTATTACTTGATAACCTAACCTGAAAACTTGGATACTTTCTGATAATATTGCACTTGAATTATTTCACTTAATTGAAAACGTCGTGGGAACTTTCACTCTCAATTTTATTTTCCCGTCATGCTGCCCACATATAATATTCTATACAAGGGCCTCTTTAATCATTAATGTGGGGTGCTATAGACAGAGATTCCAGAGTGATATGTGTTTTCAGATATGTAAATCAAATACTTTGTCAGGTTTGGGTTCGGTTGATTACAGATGGAGGCATATGGCATGATTCTTGAATCATCCTATTTGCATGTGCTTGGGTTTACAATAAATCTAGTAGTCCCTAGTTTTTATTCTGCTAGTTAGATCCCGTATCACATCTGGCTGGAAAATAGAATTGTCGTTATACCTTGTACTCTGTAATCAAACTGGTGTTGATCTGTTGATTCTGCTGCAATATATAGAACTACAATATTTTTATTAATTGTTGGTCGTTTGTTTTGGATATTAGGTCGCGGGCAGCTGTACATGTGGGGGAAGCTGAAGAATACAGGCGATGAGTGGATGTATCCAAAGCCAGTTATAGATTTAAGGTTCGTTGCAAACTGTGAAATACCATATTGATGAACAGTGCCCTCGATAGCTACACTCTGCAGTTTAGCTATTCTCATAATCAGCTTCCTGTTCAAATATTATTATCCTCACTTATCTTTTTAATTGATACCTTGTTTGCTTCAGCGGTTGGAACATCCGCTGCATGGCTTCTGGTGGCAGGCACCATGCTGTTGGTGCAGATGATTCTTGCATAAGCTGGGGTCATTCTGAATATGGACAGCTTGGTTATGGGCCTACACAAAAGTACATCTATTTAAAATGCTAATACTACGTGAAATATAAGTTTGCCAACCTTCGAGATTTCAGCCATTAAACTTCTCTTACTAGTTATTATTGCGCATCATAATGTAACGCAGGTCATCTGCAAATCCTAAAAAGGTTGACATTCTTGAAGGAATGCATGTTACAAGGTAATTGCACTAAATCAACATATGATTCTAGTCTCATCCTCTGTTCATAGTATAACGAATATTAATTTCAGTACACTTCTGCAGTGTTGGTTGTGGAGTTGGGATGTCTCTGATTGTTGTGGATAGGGCAAATGTTGGTGATAAGATTGATCAGGTAACTAAATGAGTTTTCATGCACGGACTATTTATCTGCTTAAAGATTCCTTAGATGTTAAAACTTGTGTAATTTATTATAATTATTTGTGGTGCTAAAGCTAAACCAAAGAAACATGTTGAATGAATTAGCAGCATGACTTTGGATCATGTGATGTTAAATTGAGCTATGTTTATTAACATGAATCCTTTTTACGGGAACACTAGGGAAGAGCTCTATTGAAGAGACTAGTTCACTATACCTCATACTCCCTTCATTACCTAGTCCCATGGTCTAACATATGTATTTTTTTTCTCAGCTGGATAATTTTGATGGGGATTCTGATGCTTTATTTCAAGGTGTGCATTTCTCTTATTAATTTTTACAATGACACATTTATAAACATTCATTTGTCTGCAATCTTGGAAATTTCTTTTGTATATATCATTCCAATTTTGGTGGCTTGATCTGTTACGAACGAACTATTATCTTTTTCAAGGTAGTGAAACCAGATAACTAGTGAACTACTGTTACCCTTTTTTTTAGAGAGAGGTCTACTTGTTCCTCGGCGACGCTGCAGCAATGAAGAACAAAATACGAGCCAACTAAAGGCAACCCACGAAACAGGTACTTGCCAGGTCACCTCCCCTTGTATCGACTGTACGGTAATCAGCCTTGCAGTCAGTTTTCCTATTTAAGTTCTAGATTTATATATTTGTATTCAGAGTTTCATACATCATCAAAAAAAAAAATGATGCATCTATCTTGAATTCTTAATGTAATATGGGATTAAGTAGTTATTTACAAAGTAATTGTGAACAGACGCTAGAGGGATGAAAGATAAGTAATAGCATGGAGATTTATCATGAAATTCAGAAGTTGTAAATTGCAAATAGAAGAAACTAGCAAGAATGAAACTTAAAATTGATGTCACAAATTGTCCGTTTGTTAGTGTGTACTAACAAGAAACAAGAATTAGCAAGTGGACTTGTAAATCGGCATGTGTTACAGTCTGCATATGCAGTATCCAGCCTACTAATGGCATCTTAGCCGATTATATGGCTTAAAACAGCGATGTGAGTGGTAACCCCGTTAAAACGGACATGGCCTTATGTGTGTTGGCTGCTCCACATGTAGAGGCTGAGAACTTCTTAAAACAGCACTAGAGTGTTTGTAGTGAAATTTAGGGAAGTATGAATTGCAAATTCTTGGTACTCTCAATGACGTTCCCTATATTATTTAACATGACATCTACATGCTGCAAAAGTTACCATGTAGACTTTTTCTCAAGCGTTGTTCAAGCTAGCCAAGTTTTAGCTTAGTTGTTTAGTGCTGGTAAATGGCAATCCTTTACTTTTACATGTCAAAATTGTCAGGCAAACTATACAGTGGTAGTGCAACTAAGCTGTTGATTTGATGCTTATCTCCTACCGCACCTGCAGTGTGAATCTGTAAATTGCTAAAACTGAAATTGAGTTGGTTTACAACTTTACATTGGAATTGTGTTTAAGACTGCCGAAACGCCTACCATTTTTTTACGTTCACAGTTCTGTCATCCCCCATGTAAGCACAGATGGTTTTCATTTTTGAACCGCTTGACTGCAGCAGAAGAGACACCAGAGCAGGCGACCAAGAAGGCAACTTCCACCACCAACTCACGGTCTAGCAAGCGAAAGACAACCATGGATGATTCTGATCGAGAAGACGAGGATGATAGCGGAGAAGTACCCAAGGAGATAGAGGGTGGCCGCTGTGGGCCGTCTACTAGAAGCGGCGGAGGCAGGGGAGCCAAGACGACGACTCCGGAGCCAACGCCGTCCGTAAGGGGCAGAGGCAGAGGCCGTCCCAAGAAGGGAGCCGAGAGCTCTGACTCTGCTGCTCTCGAAGTCGGAAGCTCCGGACGAGGTGGGAAGAAGCGAGGGAGGCCTCGAAAGTGATCGGCCGGATGAACGTCGGTGAAGTCTTTTTGGTCAGAGATGATCTGCTGGCAGCGAGAGTGGTTGCTTCTCTGTGACGCTGCCATGCCAAGTAGTACTAGATTCGTATTCTGTAATATGGTTTTGAACTACTAATGTAGTGGAGGGCTGGATTCATTACCATCCTGCAATTGTGGATGCTAGCTATCAACATTGATGTTTTATACAGTATGAAGCAATGAATGAATCATCCTACAAGCCAGTTGTCATCTTAAGAACGGGGCAGTAGCCCAGTGGTTACTGGTTAGGGTCGCGGTGGCGGTGCTGAACGGGAGCATGATGGCTAGGCTAGCTGTCTGTCTGTACCGTGTGCGTGTGCGTGAGTGAGCTGCAGGATGAGGCATCAGGGAAAATGCACCCGATCGAGCAGAGCAGATAAGATGCAAGTTTAGCCATTAGCCATGACAGTACGCTCACTCATCCCATTGGCTAACATGTACGTAGTCGGCCTCTCCCTAAAAAAACATACAGTTTAATCTTTCTTATGCTTTATTAGATATGATGCATACCTAATTGTCTGAGTCTTAGTATGATTGTTAAAACATATTAAATAGTTTCAATCCTGTTGCACGTTGCAACGTCCGGGTATTTTGCTAGAGCACCTAAGAGCAACTCCAGCCGTTGGCCCCCTAGGCTGAATTACCGGCGTTTTTCTTATAATAGTGGGGGTAAATAATAAATACTTTGCCAATGTAAGATATGATGCATTGGATAGTTTTACTTAAACACATAACATGTGCTACAAGATATCGCTAAGAGATGATGCATTGCACTGGGCATATTAAAGAAAATATCTGGAAACAAGTTAATGCACTTAATCGCTACCAATTTTAGCACTGCTTATCCATTGATTAATGTGGTTCCAATATATGAGTAATAATGAGTATTGATGTTCGAAGACTATATAAAACTGGTCTTTTCCACCACCAACAAGTAAGATAGCCAACAATTAATCATAAGCATTTCATATCCATCAACTCCACATCTAAGAAAGATGACGAGGACGTCCATAGTTGTGATGCTACTTTTGATCCTGGCATTCGCCATGGTCTCATCTGGTACCTATCGATCTATTCCCCATGTGCAAACATACATAGTTCCTTTTCAAAATCTATAGAGGGGTTAAACCATGTGAAAATTTAATTGTAAGTTATTTTTCATGCATGGGTGCGATGTTTAAATTTACAGATGCGGAGATGTGTGATAATAGGATCCTCCCGCCAACACATAACTGTACGTCCGCAGCTTGTCAGGCAGCTTGCGTGGACTGGCTGAAGAATATGGAGTGCCCAAGTTGCTCCGTTGGTCCTAGCACCAAGTGTTCTCACGATGCTTGCGACTGTGAGATATGCTCGCGCACTTGATTGAAGGGACATGCATGTATGTTTTACAAAAGAAAGATAGAATATGTAGGAGGAGAATAATCTATGCCTCGAAGGAACATGTGGATCTCATACAATTCAGACAACGTACGTTAATAGAAAATCAACGTTAATCGACAACAAAACAAACAACTCATAGTCCATGCACATATAGTTGGCAATCTGTTGCATTCTTCAAACACAGCTGCAGCTGCCCCCTGATTTTCCTACATTCAGCATAGTTTCAATGGCATCCAGCCATCCATACAGTCCGAGTTGACTATCACTCAGCTGCATCCCAGGGAAAAGCAAGGTAAATATCATTACGAAGAGCATAAGCTTCAGCCATTTGTTCATCATTCACGTAATCCAAAGTATCATTTGATGCCGCCACAAAATTCCCATGTGAGCCCCTGATTGGAACATCAAAGGTAAACAATAGCTAATTTTCATGCAGAAATACTAAGGCACTTCGACAAAGAGGATGAATAACTATGAACAATATGGTTTGTCACGCCCCATATTGTAGGCATCTTCTTCATAACATTCAAGACCCCAACATAGTGAGCTCAAGTTATGTTTCTTAAACATCACACATCCATCCATGTTCTTGAGAAACTTTAAAAAACCATCCACGGGACGCGATACGTCGATTATCTGAAACGAGAGTAGACCAAGCAACAGTTATCTCCACCTCCACCTTAGGATCACCGAAGAAACATGTTTCCTGACTTATGTTGCAACTTTTGGGCATGAAGCAAACCTGACCTTGTGCAGCAGTCTCACCAGATTGTGAGTAGCCATGTATGAGAAATGTTAGGCTTCGTTTCAGATCTACAGACACAACATTTCTTGACAGATGAAGGTAACCGTCCGAACCCGTAGGCATTGGTATACCACGAGAAGCAAGAAGCACGTCATTCATATACGATGGAGCAGTACTGTAGGATGCATGGTGCAAAGCAGGCCACTTCACCACCATATTCGAAAGGCCATGGCCCATTCTTGCAAAGCAAGAAGCACGACATTCATATGGATGATACCTCAGCGGTATCATGGATGAGAATACCATCCAGAGCCAATGCCGTCTGTAAGGGGCAGAGGCAGAAGCCATCCCAAGAAGGGAGCCGAGAGCTCTGACTCTGCTACTCTCAGAGCCGGAAGCTCGGGACGAGGTGGGAAGAAGCGAGGGAGGCCTCAAAACTGATCGGCCGGGTGAGCCTCGGAGCTTGGTGAAGTCATTTTTTGTCAGATCAGCTGGCAGCGAGAGTGGTTGCTACTCCGTGACGCTGCCATGCCTTGAATGACCCCGAAGTGGTATTCTATCATCCATATTAGGCATAATTATTTTACTTTTCACGCAAAACGCCTTTGCTTCCGCAAAGAGCTCATCCCAACCATTTTCCCTCATGGCATTCATATTCTTCAAGACTGACCCAATTAACCCTATAGCACGGACAATATTCCCTCATGGCGAAACTTTCTAATCCATTTCTCCAATTAACAAAACCTTTTTTGTTGGAAGTATCGCTACCAAAATTCCCTATCCTTGGTGGCTTAAAGAGATAACAATAAAAGCAAAATGCTGCATCTTTTTCCACGCTATACTCCAGCCAGTCAAACCTCGCATACCATGAGTCTATAAATGATCTCATCTGTCCAGATTGCAATTTCTGTGGAAAATTATGACCCATCGGTTGACATGGACCCATGGTCAAATATGCCCTCTTAGCTTCATCTCCGATTTCAGGATCAAAGTCTTCAATTGGCTTTCGAGGTCCCGGGTCTGCAACAGGGTCATCTATGTCAAGCTCAACACGAGCTCGTTTATTTTCAGAACTGCTACTTTCACCTGAAGCTCTTGGATAGAATCTCTCCATCTAAAACCAATCAAATTGCAAGTGCATAAGTGATCATACAAATTACAAGTCAATGTGAATAAATCATAACTTAGTAGAGTGACTGATCTTGTATAAATAAAACCTAAATACTACTACTTTCTACTGTACTAATTGTAATTACATAACAGATCATACATGATACAATACAGGTTGAAAATATACCTAACACTAACAGTCTAGTGTACTAGTGTACTACTACTGTACTTAATGAACTGTTTTGAAATTACCTTGAGAAAGGAACGACCGAATGATTGAGGATTGCCTGATTGGAACTACCGAATGATTGAGGAAATACTGCTTCTCCGCGTCGGCCGGTCAGAGTCGCCCCTCTTTGGATTGACGATTGCCCGATTGGGAAACAGACCGTGTTTTGCCGGACGGCGGCGAGCGGCGGGACACGGAGAATGTATTAGATCTTCGGCGCCTCGGCGGCGAGCGGGCGAGCAGGCATCGCAGCTAGGTCTTGGGGATAGAACACGATCGTGATCGTTCCAGTTTTCCGGGGAAGTCTAGGCGACGGGTGATGCGGTCAGTTTAGGATTCGATGATTGAGAGCGAGCGATGTTGGCCTGCTGCCAGCGCTGCTCCTGGGCTTGTATCGGATGGGCCAAGGGGGCTTTCTTCCTGGGTAAGCTGATATAGGCCTAAATATAGCATACCTACTCCTTTGACAACATGGGCTGGACCCGTGCTTCAGCCCGTCTAGCCCGGGCCGTGAGTCCGCCCCTGATTGTAGGATGCATGGTGCAAAGCAGGCCACTTCACCACCATATTCGAAAGGCCATGGCCCATTCTTGCAAAGCAAGAAGCACGATATTCATATGGATGATACCTCCGCGATATCATGGATGAGAATACCATCCAGAGCAAAATGTCGTCAGTAAGGGGCAGAGGCAGAGGCCGTCCCAAAAAGGGAGCCGAGAGTTCTCTGACTCTGCTACTCTCAGAGCCGGAAGCTCGGGACGAGGTGGGAAGAAGCGAGGGAGGCCTCAAAACTGATCGGCCGGGTGAGCCTCGGAGCTTGGTGAAGTCATTTTTTGTCAGATCAGCTGGCAGCGAGAGTGGTTGCTACTCCGTGACGCTGCCATGCCAAGTACTAGAGCCGTATCCTGTAATATGGTTTTGAACTACTAATGTAATGGACATAAGGAGGGCTGGATTCATTACCATCCTGCAATTGCGGATGCTAGCTATTCAACACTGGGCATGAGCGGTATTTGTTGCTTTAACGGGTAATGCTTTATATGAAGAAATGAATGAATCATCCTACAAGCAAATTGTCATCTTTTAGTGAGCGTAAGAAAGTAACAAGCATGTTCAATTTTATCAAAAGACAATAATGTTCAGGAATGCCGGCCTGTGCTGGTTCGACATCAAGTCGATGTTGCGGCATGGAAACGCCATGGAGGGCGGGCATGGCATGTGGCTGATGGACGCGTTGTTGGCGCGGCGGCGCTTGCACGAGTCGACGGCGGTTGACATGTCAGCCTACTACTTCAATATATATATATATGCTATTTGGCGAGGAGATGCCGGTGGACTTCGCGGGCGCGTGCGGCGAGTTCATCCTGGGCCGATGCAAACGCTCCAGTTCGACGCAAAGAGTACATGCCGTTGGTTACAACTTACAAATAGTGCAGACGACCGAGATCTAAAAGGTTCGATCGATACCAAAATAGTAGACCATGTGGCCCAACTTTACGTGCATATACGTATAGAATTGTTCACTAACCATCTAGACCAAAAATCCGAACTGATGTAAAGGGGTTAGGCAATATATTATATTCAACACTCCCCCTCACGTCTCAGGCCGTAGGATCTTTTTTTTTCCTTTTTTTAATCCGCGTGAGCGGGGTCTCGAACTCGAGACCTCTTGTCTCTGATACCATATAAAATTGTTGCACTAGCCATCTAGACCAAAAGTTCAAACTGATGGAAAGGGACTAGGCAATATATTTATATTCAACAGTACGTACATATAAAGCGTTGCTAGCTCTCCCGTAAGGAAACAGATCCCTGCAAAAGAAGAGAAACACGAGGATGGATACGACCAAGAGGAAACGCAAAACCCTAACCTACGCGACGTCTTCGCGCCGCCGCCGCCGCCATTCGTCTTCGCGCCGCTCCCGTGAGGACCATGTTGCCTCGCCGGACGAGTGGAGGGACTGGACGTTGCTGTCGCGGGACGTCCTGTGCGTCGTCCTCAGCAAACTCCCGCAGACCGACGTCCTCCACGCCGCAGGGCTCCGACGCTCGCCGTGGCGGCTTGACGAGCCCCTGCTATAGCGGCACATCGATCTACGTGAAGGTAATCCATGGCACCGGCGGGAACCACCCCCGGCGAGATGGAGGGCCATTGCTTGCGCCGCCGTGGACCACAGCGCCGGCCGGTGCGAGTCATTCATAGGCCATGTGGACGCCGACATCCTAGTCCACCTCGCCAACAGGCTCGTACTCCTACTCCAGTCACGTTGCATTCATCCTAATTATTTGAAGCTGTGGCATATGTTAGATCCTACGGAGTATATACCTGACTAACTCTGGTACTGGCCTGCAGAGCGCCATTGCTGAGGAAACTCAATGTCACGGGCTGGCCTTACATCGCTCATAAAAAACTCATCAGAGGGATCGTCAGGAAGTTCCCTCTGCTGGAGCAACTCGTAAGGCCTCCTTTGATTCACAGGATTGTCAAAGGAATTTTGTAGGGTTTGGAATCTGTGGAAATTTTCCTTTCAACGGTGTTTGATTCACAGGATTCTAGCCTGTAGGAATAATTCCCATAGGAACTCCGTAGTACATTTTTAGAGGAAATCTAACATGAGGTCAGACCTCATGGAAAAAATCCTATGTCTTGTTCCTATACTCATAGGATTCCACTGGTCATGACAACTCAATCCTATACCATTCCTATTCCCTTACGTTTCCTACCCTATGAATCAAAGAAGGCCCATGAGCGGCGACTTCCAGGAAGAGCTACTTCTCGCCCTGTTCGACTACTGCCCACGCCTTGAGCTGCTCGATGTCCGTCACTGTAACCCCATGTTTGCAGTCTGGCACAAGCATATTGCAACGGGGATCAGGAACCGCACCATTAAAGACCTCCGGCTGCCGATCGAGGTTTTGTATTGAGGAATGCCGCTCATGGTTTCTTAGGTAGGATTTCTAACCGTCATCTCCTGTCACTCGTGGTTCATGGCGGTGTCGAATAAGATATCTCCAGACGTCGGTGATTGTGGAGCCTGAAAGTTTGTTTCTCCTATCCCATGGCAGTGTGTTCTCCGACATGGTCAAAGTTAAGCCTGGACGCGAGCTGGCTCGGTCCGGAGAAAAGCCCGAGCTGGAATGGCGAGCCGCGAGCCAGCTCGAGGTTGCCGTCGAGCCCGCATAATGGAGGTCGGCCCGAGCTTCCCGCTAGCTCGGTGAAGCTCGATGCAACTCGCGAGCTGACGAAGGTGTGTCATTGATGAGTGGGGCCGTCCTCTCCGGGGCTGCAGCGGCGGGCCAGAGCGACCTGAGCGGCGGCGTGGACGGCGACAAGGCAGGGGGAGCGGGAGAGGGAAGGTAGCGGGTGGCTGCTTGGAGGCGGCGCATCCGTCGCGGCGGCCGGGGCAGAGATGCGTGAGCGGGATCAGAGCGGCGGCGGCGGCCGGAGCAGAGCTGCGGGGCGGGAGCAGAGCGGCAGCGGCGGGCACGCGTTGCCTGAACTCTCTCTACCGTAGAACAGAGAATAGAGACTACCGGATCGAACAATAGTTCAGTCTGAAACCTAACAGGCCGCTGCTGCTTCTTGATGGGCTGCAAACAAATCTATTTGCAAAAAAAAAAAACGAGCTTCTCGGGCTGGACCGAGCCGATCCAGGCTTGGCCCGAGCTCGCCGCGGGCCAGGTTTACCAACTCGGCTCGATCAGAATTGCTAGCGGGCCGAGCCTTACTCGGAGCGAGCTGACAAAAGCTTGGGCCGAGCCCAGAAACTCGGTCAGAAATTCCAGCCTCAGTCAAAGTACACGAGGGATCGTGTATAGGCGCCTTGGTCGACGTTATCATTTTGGGTTTGACATTGGGCGTCGACGACCTCGACGATTAGAAGTGATTTTAGGCTTTGACGTACCCCCAGTTGATGAGCCATGGAGACATCATCTCCTCCGGCGGCTATCTGCTTCTAGACACACGAAGTCCCTTTCGGGTGATGGTGCTCCTTTGTGTTAGACGACAGTGTGCGGCTACAAGTTTTTGACTGAAAACCAGGCTGATAGTCAATGACTCGGTTTATAAGGAAACCAGGCCGGAAAACAGTACAACTCCTAGCAGAGCTAGGTCAGCGGCACACACCGAAGCATGGCACAACATCAACAACGTCAAAACTTAGCAACATCACTACAGCAGCAACAACAACAACACCGATGACATTGCAAGGGTCTGCACGACAACCAGCACGCAGGAGGACCTCGACTTCCATCTTCATCTGACCAAGCAAGCAAGATGCTATGAACTTGGCCGTCTGGTTGCCTTCCGCCGGCACCCCCATAGGAGGGAGGGGTGACAAACGGAAACGAGGGGAACTCGCTAACCCGGCTTACGATGAAAGCTTCGAACCCAACCGCAAACATGGTGGATCGGCAAGACCAAAGAGCACGCCAAGGAACGGCCAACCACCTCCAACACGACCGCAAACCCGCCGCAAAGCTCACACCGAACGATAACACTTAGACGGAGACACCACACGACCAAAGCGGATAAAGGTGGTTCCAAGACGACGCCTCGAAGGAGGAAGCGACGTTGAAGACGCCGCCGTCGTCCGATCTATACAAAGATCTTTGGCTTTCACCAGGACAACACTTAGGGTAGTCGGGGTGGTAGCTGCACGACGACGCCTCCAACGAGGAAAACGGCGCTCACGAGCATCGACGTTGTCGGTGTCAACTTTTCTTGGCATAGAGCTTTCGCTCGCAGCACCAAACCCGGCACCGCCACCCGATCTGCCTGACCACTGGGAGCTCCATACCTGGGTGTCGCCGGCCAAATTGAAGTCCACGGAAACCTCCTCTCCTCCGAGCAGGATGCTGGAGAAGCTCCACGGCCTAAACCGCGCCTAGGTCCAGATCGCCGCTCCGCCACACCACCGCCACCAGAACCGCCCACCTCCGCCTCTTCCGCCTCACCCGCAGGGCGTCGTCGCGCCCAGCCTGACCCGCACCACCGGGGCTGCAGCCGCGCGCAGAAGCCGCGGCCCGCCGAGCCCAGATCTGGCCCAAGGGCCCGCATGGCCGCCAGAACCAGAGGGCGCCACCGCCACGCCTGCTCCGCCGCAACCTCACCACCTCCACAGCGAACCACTGCGCCACACCCGCCGGCACCTGCTCGAAGGAGAGCCACCGCGCCGCAACTCCGCGCCTCACGGCACACGCGTCCACCGCTGCTCTCCCCGCGCCATCCATTTTGGAGGTTGGGGGCCGCCGCCACCGCGGGGAAGCCGATGGCAGCGACGGCGGGGCGGGTGCACGGGAGGGGGAGCTAGTGGCGGCGGCGGCTAGGGTTTCCCTCGAGTCGCCCGTGAGGGGCGACGCGAGGGGCAACTCCGTGCGGCTACAAGTTGCAGAAAGACCAAGAGCCTCTATGTATTTCTCGTTTTTGAAGGGGTTTTTTTGCCAAGTTTTTTGGCCTAGTGTTGTTTCGCATTCTTTGTGGGTTCCGCGTGTGTATATGTTGTAATTGGACTCGATGAAGGAACGTGCGCGAAATTCACTTTGGCACCCAGCGGGTGCATATGCACAGTATCTAAAAAACATATTTTGAAATGTCCAAAAATTTCAAAATAAAATTTTACAGATACGTATTCATACTCTATGTGGTGACAAAATCATTTCACAAAAAATTCACATTTTTTGTCCCTTGTGTAAAAAAAGGCAAAAAATAACTAGTAAACAACCTTATTTTACCATGAAAATTTATCTTTTTTATATAGGTCACAAAATGTTATGTTTTTCACGAATCCACTTCGTGGACATATAGGTTGCTAAGATCTATGCATGAATATTTGTTTGTAATTTTTAATAACATCTCAACGCGTTTAAAATCAATTTTAAATAAAGAATGCATATGCACTGCACCTGTCCCCCGTTAATCTTCTTTAGAAATGAGGAACTAGAAAAATTTTAATTTTTAAACTGAAATCAAGAAAAAAAAAGTTCATGTGTATGGTAAACGTCGACGTCAAGCCATTGAACTTACAAAAATGTCCGCTTAAGAAAACATAATCTATACCTATATTATATATAATATAATAAAAGCAGTAAGCCTTCTTCCGGTCCGTCTGGATTTTACCGATTTGCCCTTCCACCAAATCGCATATTACCCACCACTGCCACCGGTAAGTCATACCGTTTCGTTTTTTTCTTCCGCCCGTCAAATCCGTGCCGGGTCAACATGGCCAGCTCGTCCCCTCCCGATCCGGCGGCCGCCGAGCCACGCGCGACCAGATCTCCGGCTCCGCCCTGAGCCGTTGCCGAGAAGGATGAGGCCGCCGACCATATCCACCCGCGGAGGCGATGATGTGATGAGGCCGCCGAGCAGATCCACCCCCAAAGGCGATGATGTGATGCGGAAGCTGGAGATGTTCTTCGGGAATCAGGAAGATACGTACGGGGAAAATACGGGGCGTCGGAATCGCGGTGGAGCCCCATTGCGTGCCCCTTCTTCGTAGAGCCCCCCGGCGACCCGCCCGCCTCCCTCGCCTGCGACGGCGCCCACACCCTCTACGGGCTACTGGGGCTGGGAGCAGCGGGTCAACGAGGAGGCCGGGCCAGCTCGTCCCCTCCCGATCCGGCGGTGCGCGCAAGAGCTGCGGCGGTGGCGTGCTAGCCGGTCGACGGTGTAGAAGGACAGGGAGCACGAGGAGATGCGCTTCGGCACTACAGAAGGAAAGTGAAAGGCGGGCTGGCAGCTCTGCATCGGGGCCGAGCTGCTGTCTTCGTTGGTCGACGCTGCAGAAGGGACGAGGGAGGCGCGCCGGCAAGCTCCGCATCGGGGCCGAGCTGCCGCCTTCGTCGTCTTCGGCCGACGGTGGTGCAGAAGGACAGAAAGCACGGCTGCACGTGGAGATGCGCGTCGACGCTGCAGAAGGGAAGAGGGATGCGCGCCGGCAAGCTCCGCAACGGAGCCGAGCTGCCGCCTTCGTCGTGTTCAGCCAAATCCGCTCGCCCTCGACGACAAACTAGGATCGCCAGAAAAAATCCCTCGAAGTCTCCGCAACAAATCGCCCTATTTCGGTTCTCCACTGCAATCTCTTTCTCCCTTTTTCCCTCATCTTTAACGAGTTTCTCTGCTCCATTCATCATCTGTATCCCAAGCTACAAATACTCACGCATCGAATCAAGCAGATTTCTCAATTCCCTCAAAACGACTGCAGCTACAGATGAGCTCCATATTTGGTGTGCATACACTTTTGTCTCCCATCCATCACCTTTCTGTACAATTTCTTGGCAATAAGCTAGCTAACTCGCTAGCTAATACAGTACAGTTCTGAACTTATTTATCTTGGAATCGAGTGTTATTACCTAGCGCCTCGCCCTTGTCAGCAAAAGCTATAGCCGTCGTGTGTACCAGTAAAGATGAGTCTTCACAGTCTGCAGTGCGCTGCGTATGAAGATGTGCGTGTTTGCGGTGGAGCTCGTTCTGGTCGCTGGGTGACATACATATGACGATTAGGCTTCAGATAATCTATGGGAGGGGTGAGTGCAGGTAAGGAATGGCCTCACAGATAACTTTTTTCAGATGTGTAGGTAGCAGGCTTCAGAAGTTAAGAGTATGTCTACCGAGATGGTAAAGTACCATCTGTCCGAATCAAAAGTAAGAGCACATAATATGGCATGTACTTCTCAGCATTCAACAGTAAAATTATTGCAGTGCTTGCCACTCAACTTAAGAATTGGATAACTGAGCAAGATCTTGTAGCATGTTAGCTTCCTTCTTTTGACCAACTTGCAATTCATATATATCATTCCCAAATATTTAGTTGTAGACCTACTGTGTCAAATCTTCCCACACATATTTTCTTCTCCTGGTCCACTACAGCTTCAAGATAAAAAAAAGAAAACAAGAAAGCCATATTATTTGGTAAGATTTTACAAGGTTTTGGCACATAGTATTATGTTGGTGCATGAATCATTCGACTTCAGAACGAGAGATATACATCACTAAATTTTGTTTTCCATGCACAATGTCTTAAATTTGTTTTGTTCCCCTTTGAAGTATTCCCATAATCGGTTGCAAAGTGCATTGCCCAATAAACTAAAACAACAAATAAAAATCTCTCCCGATGCAACGCACGGGCATGT
>QRDG01000643.1:34054-125528 GCA_012064385.1 Puccinellia tenuiflora | reverse complement strand
GATTTTAGTTTGCCCATTTTTATCGAGAAAGATATTTAACATCTCGGGAGCTTGTAGATTTGATCCACATGACAGTCAAACGTTAAACAAAGTTTAGTATGAGCCCTAAGGTTTTCAAGACGCTACTTCCATATAGCCACATATTTAAATAATGAAAAAGTTGATTATGCTTATTGTTATGTGGTAGCAAATATTTTGGGAAAAGATAATCGACTACATGAACCCCAAAACACTACTCCACTCTGTTACACTATACTCCGGTTGGGAGAACATGAGATTAGCATAGAGTGGAATATAGTAGGACCTAATGATGTCTTTTTTTATCTGGACCTAATTATGTCTTATGATGATGGTAAAGCTCCAACTGAACTAAAGCGAAGGGAGAAAGATATAGATCCGTGCTTAAATATTCACTACTGTCTCCTCGCGTGTAATCTATTGCTCCCCATTCTTGGCCCATGACTGTTTGTCTCATGTGATTGGATTTCTCGCACTCCCACTCACGAAAAGCTAGGTGAGATGGCAGGATACAATTCAAAATAGTTCCAACGAAAGCTAATAATTAAAAAAATTGAGCAATACTATTTTTGGGGCCACCAACTAATCATGCACACCAATCATAATAGCGGGCCAAATTTGCTTTAGAACTACATGCATCTATTTTTTTTCCACGCGAAACCCCCACAAGGGGATCGAATTTTTATTATCATCAGATAATGAAAACAACAACCCAAGCATCCAAGTGCGACATGAAAGCAAAAGCTAGGAGTTTCAGCCTACACACAGCTCCTACCAACAAATGCAGTCACCCACACACAGGGGGTGCAGAACAACACCGAAATGATGTTAAGATTTTACAGACCAGATCGGACCAAAGCCCCAGCAAGTAGCAAAACATCCAACATTCAAGAGCACGGGTGGTCAGAAGTTTAGCTTCTCTTCCTCTTCTCCCCAGAGTTTGCGCCACTCCCACGAGGTGCATCTGTCAGACTCCTATTTGTGTTGTTCGGAGAACCTCTTCCAGAGGCAATAGCGACGAGAACCTCAGCTCCAGTCAAGAGAGCCTCCCGATCCTCCGCGTTGTGTAAACCTGCCCAGTATTTCATAAACACGCCAGAATAATGGATTAGTTCAACAGGTGATTTGATTAGTTTGCCCTCAAAGCAGGCTCTGTTACGAGACTTCCAGATTGCCCAACATATTGCCGCCACGCCAGCAATTTGCACATTCCTGCTAGCTGGCAGATAGTTTGGAATCCACCAAAAATACTGAGAGAAAGAAGCTGGACGGCTAGAGGCCCCAATGCCCACAGCAACAATGGACCAGATGTATTTAGCCAAAGAACAAGTGAAGAACATATGCAGGATAGTTTCTTCCTCCCCACAGAACTGACATTTTGTATTCCCAGTCCAGCCTCGTTTGCTCATATTATCCTTTGAGGCAATTGCATTATGCCAGATGAGCCACAACCAAATCTTAATCTTGAAAGGAATTTTTGCCTTCCACAGATGTTTGAAAGATCTATCCACTCCATTGCTACTAATTTTTTTGTAGACAGATTTCACCGTGAACACACCATTTTTAGTCCATTTCCACACTGGTTTATCTCTGTCCGAATTCAAAGCTACCCCAAAGAGCAAATCTTGCATTTCCCTGAACTGAACTTGTAACTGTGCAGGGAGCCATCTCCTGAAGGTAAACTGCCACCCTCTATTTGCTGCATCAGAGACTGACAACTGTTGTTCATTACAAATTGAAAAGAGATCTGGAAACCTGTCCTTCAAAGGACTGTGGCCACACCAGGCATCACCCCAAAAATCAGTAGATTTTCCATTGCCAACTACCATTTTCCTGCCACAGAGATAAATTGATTTGATTGTGAGCATATCAGACCAAAAAGCTGAATCCTTCCTTTTTTGGGAGACAGCAAAAACTGTGCTGCCTGTCAGATATTTCCTACTCATAAAGTTCTGCCAAGGTCCTTCCTCAGTTTCCAGCTTCCACCACCATTTACACATTAGACTGATGTTAAACAGAGTTAGATTTTTGAGACCCAGACCACCCTTATCCCTGGGTTTACAAATCAGTTTCCATTTCACCAAATGGTATCTTTTTTTCCCAGTACCACCAGCCCACAGGAAGCCCCTCATACATTTTTCCAGTTTTTCAATGTTTGTTTTGTGTAACAAGCCAAGAGACATCTGGTAAACTGCAGTACTTGCCAGGCAAGAGTCAATCTTGATAACCCTCCCTCCAATGGACATAGATCCCCCCATCCAACCACCCATTTTCTTTTTCACTTTTTCTTCAAGAAACCCCATCTCAGCAACAGCGATTCTCCTGGCACAGATAGGAGCTCCTAAATATGTAATTGGCCATTTTCCCAACTTACAATTAAACAAATCAGCAAAAATTATTTGCTTCTGATTATCTTCCTGAACCAACAGCACCTCACTTTTGTCAAAATTGATTTTCAAGCCAGACATGGACTCAAAGACATACAAGAGGAGTTTAAGATTCCTGGCCCCCTCAATATCATCCTGAATCAGCAAAATAGTATCATCTGCATATTGTAAGATGGAAATCCCATCCTCCACCACATGCCCAGCCAGACCAGTGAATAAACCATTTCTCTGAGCCAACGATATCATTTTAGCAAGACAATTGGCAGCAATGTTGAACAAAGTGGGAGCAAAAGGATCCCCTTGACGAACACCTTTAAAACTGCCAAAATAAGGCCCCACTACATCATTAACTTTAACACTAAGGGTCCCTCCACTGACCACCTCTTTAGTCCAAGTTAACCATCTGTCACTGAAACCCATCTGTTTGCAGCAATCAAGCAAGAAACCCCAATTCACCTTATCATATGCCTTCTCAAAATCAATCTTCAGAATCACACCCTGCTGCTTTGAAATTTTAACTTCTCTCAGAATCTCATGTAGCAGAGAAACTCCATCATGTATAAATCTCCCTTTAATAAAGGCATTCTGACAGTTCAAAATGATCTTATGTATGATAGCCTCAGATCTTACTGTCAATACTTTGGTAAAGATTTTAAACAGAACTTGTAGCAAGCATATAGGTCTAAACTTCTGAATAACATTTGCATCATCTCCTTTAGGGATCAGGGTTATGATGCCATAATTGATCCTAGATATATCAATATTGTGATGAAAAAAATCTGAGAAAACTTTCAACATGTCATGTTTCACAATAGGCCAGCAAGCCTGATAAAATTCAATAGGAAATCCATCAGGACCTGCTGCCTTATTTTTTTCCATAGAATCAATCACTATTTTAACTTCCTCCTCAGAAAAATCTCTGTCCATCTCATCTCTATCAAGATCAGAAAGCTGTTCTTCTGCCCCCCAAACATTGTCTCTCAGCCTCATGTTAACTTGTTGAACCGGGCCAAATAAATTTTTGTAAAACTCTGTGGCATGTTTAAGAAGATCAGGAGTCCCTTGGATAGTGTCTTGGTTATGTTGTAAGGAGAAAATGGTTTTTTTCCTTTTTCTGCCATTTGCAACTCTGTGAAAATATTCAGTATTATTGTCTCCTTGAAGAAGCCATTTCTCACTTGCCTTCTGATGCCAATATTCTTCTTCCTTCTCCATCAGCTCCAGCAACTCTTTTTGGATATGACCTCTCCTTAGGAGCTCATCTGTTAAAAAGTTGCCTTCTTCCAAGCTTTCAAGATCAGCTAACTCAGCTGTGAGTTCTCTCCTTCTCTTAATATCTTGTCCTCTTATATTAGCCCCCCAACCTTTCAAGGATTTCTTGACATTCTTAAGCTTTAACTGAACCCTCTCTAAGCTATTTTTTGCTTTAACTGGCTGGGACCAGATCTTAGATACCCTCATAAGGAAAGATTCCTCCTTCAACCATCTCTTGTCGAACTTGAAACATCTGCTCTGCTGCCTCCCACCTTCCATCGTGTCCAAAATGATGGGACAATGATCAGAAACCTCTCTGGACAATTTATGAACAGTTGTCAAAGGAAAAATCAACTCCCAGTTTTTGGACATGAGGAATCTATCCAGCTTTTCAAGCGTAGGAGCAGATTGGCTATTAGACCAAGTGAATTGCCCTCCAGTCATATCCAGCTCACGCAATTCATAAGTGTTAATAACAGAGTTGAACATGTCAGACCATCTAGATGGTCTCCAGTTTTTGTTTTTCTCAGAAGCAGAGCGAATAATGTTAAACCCCCCCCCCCCCCCCCAATCAAAAGGGGAATCGACTGGTCTGAACAAACATGGCTGAGATCTGCCAGAAACTCATCTTTTTTATTATCCTGTGCAGCTCCATAGACAATCACCAAGGCCCATTTCAACTGAAGCTTCAGATCCATCAGCACCGTTTTCACATAGAACCTACTAGCCACAGAATCCAGTATTTTAAACCTACTAACACTGAAACCTCCCAGAATACCACCTGCTCTACCAATAGAAGCAGACCATTTCCAGTCAAATCGATTCCAAGGATCAATTCTTCTGAAAAAGGCTGGGGAATAATCTTTCTTTATGGTCTCCTGCAACCCAATGAAATCCAGCTCTTGGTCTTTGATGAAACTAACAAGGAAGGAACTCATACCTTTTTTACCCACTCCTCTGCAATTTAAGCTGGCACCTATCATAAAAATCTATCGGTTTTCTTCCTCACTCTGGTTCCAGTCACAATACCACTCAAAGGGTGATATCTGTGAGCTTTCACCGAGGCAGCACTCAAACTGTCTAGTGCTCCCCCACAGGGCATGCTTGAACCAGCTTGCATCCCTCTATACAACACAACTTTACATGCAGATCTAATCTGCTTCTTTTTTCTCCTAGAGATTACTGGTGTGAAACCATCAGAATCTTCTCCTTCCTCACCCCATCCAAGTAAAGCAACTCTACTATCATCTTCTTCAGCATTTACCAGAATTTCTTTTTTTTTTGCAGTTGATATTATGCCTTGCAACTTCCAAGTCTTTCATACAATCAATATCATCAAGAACAAAGGTAGATGGATCTACACCCATCTCTAGCATTCTAACATGAATATCAACAAAAGAGTTAGAGGAGTTGAGATTTGTACCTTCCAGGTTCCTGGTTGCAGCATTGTTCCTGGCTCTATCCTCCATTCTATCTTGCAAGTTCTGCTGTGCGGCCAATCTGGAGCTTGTTCTGACATTCTGTACTGCATCCTGGGCAGAAACCCTGTGAGAAATCACAACATTAGCAACCCCAGATTCAGGCTGGGATGGCACCTCTTCCTGAGTGGAATCAACTTCAGGCTGAGCACCATCAACAGGAATAACAACTGGAGAATCTTCAGTTTCCAGTGATGGAGCAGGCAGAGCAAGAACAACATGGGAAGGATGGATATAACCCTCCTCATCCCTAGGGAATCCATCATCCTCCTTAGATGAGCTACTGTAGTCAACCTGTTCTTCTGGATCTTCTTCTTCTTCCTAGGTTTTGTCTTCCATCAACTCATCTTCAGGAATAGGATTTAATTCCAGGTTATATCTCTTCCTCAAGGAATACACTTTGTCACTGTTTGATTTATACAAATCATTCACAAAAGAGGCAAAGGATTGTGATTTTTCAGGACTGACAGTTGTCTCACTGCTGCTAGGGAACTCTTGAGCCAGGGCACCAACAACCTCCTTATGGACATCACCCAACTCCACTTGAGCAATACTAGCAGTTTCAGCAGAAGTATTATAACAACCAGCAGTGAAATCTACAGATAGCTGTTGCCCAGAGCCAGGACCAGCCCCTTCAAAGTAATTGTTCACCTTGGTGCTAAAAGAAGCAGAACTATCAGAGGAGATGTGATCAGAACTTTCAACTACCTGCTTACCTTTGACAGCTGCAACATTATCTAAGACATTCATCGAGACATCAGATGTATTATGCTGGCCTGCTTGTCCATTCCCCTGACCTGTGGCGACTGTAGTAATTGTACCAATATTGGTATTAGCTACAACTTCTTCTTGCCCATTATTTATCTGTCTCATAGGTAGACCCTGTTGGGCCCCACCACCAATGCTATCAGTTGTAATTGCAGGCTGATCAGCAGGAATAGTGTTAGGATCAAAGAGCTCCTTAGTGAACTGGAATTCAAAGAATTCCTTCTTTATCTCACCAATACGTGTATTTGGAACTAAGCCTGTATCTTGACAGCCAATCTTCACCCTGACATAGTGTGGCACCCCCTCTGACACATATCGCCAGAGAGGTAGTCGCCCCGTGCGCCAGCCCAGGATATCTGGACGCACGTTACGACAATGCAACATAGCGAAAATATCATTACACAATCAGGCCCAAAGTGCTACAAATGGTTTTACATGGCCATCGAGGCATGAACAAATATCATGGCCAAGTATGGCACGGGACAGAGTTTAACTGGCAGCGGAAGACAAAGATATGGCAACGGCTTGGTGCGGCTCCATTCCACGGGCATCTGGCTGGGCTACTGATCCTAGCATGCGCCTGCTCGATCTCCATGCTATGGTAGGAGATGGGTCCTCTCAAAGTCTGGCCACATGAAAAGCCAGTCTGAGTACAATGTTGTACTCGCAAGAAAATAACCACGAGACATGAACAGTCAAGCAATCAGGCAACAAGTAACTAGCAACAGAAAATAATCTAAACATGGCAAGTGACTACTTACGGCAGTCCAAGTGAGTAGCAACATGGCATCATAATAAAACATGGTATAAGCAAACAATGGGAGTACCACCAGTACAGAGTCCAAGCCAGGTGGGGTTGGATCGTGTACAGGGGTCACACAAGGAGCTTACCTGTGACGAATAACGGGTGTACCAGTTGGTACCAAGTAATACAATGAATTATAATACCACAGCTAGGCTCACTGGCCTCTAGCCTCACGAGGCTAATCTCATCTGTCACCACTGCTAGGCCCACTGGCCTTATCACATTTCCTTATCTCAGGTAACATTCCCTGCATCATCTTATTGTTTATTAAATGTGATCAGGTCGTTCATAATTCTTTCAAACAAATCATAAGTTTAACCTCCGGACACGACAAAGACAATAGTGTGACTGACACTGAACTGTTGTTCCATATCCCAGGAACGGGGCTAGCTTGCTAGGTTGAGACTCTCGAGAGTTTGCAGTTACCACTCATCTAAATGCACCTTACTTAGCTAAGGCAAGATACACTTACATAACCGTTCACGCTACCAGGACACTCCTTGTATAACTACCGACTTACCACTCGGGCTAAGTCTTATGATGAAGTGAATCCGGCACGTCCCCAACGAATGAGCAACGCCTAGCTCCGGAACCTTCGCAAGACTAGCCCCGACCACAACTATGTAGTAACCGACTAGACTTGCCAAGAGGGTAGCATCCAAGGAGGCTTGATAGGTTACATAGGTTAAGGCTCTCCCATTTGGGGCGACAGTGGTAGTGCGTTCAAGGGTTCAGATTAGTGGCACTATGGATAGACCTCATCGTTGTTTGGAGGGGTGTTTCATTTAGTCAAGTTTCAGCATTCACATGCCCAACCAACAAAAGATTAGTCTAACATTACAACCACAATATCATAATAATATATCATCAAACAACAAAACATTAGCAACACAATCAAGATCAACTGCAAGATATAGTTTAGTTGGTTTGCGTCGACCGGGTGACTATCGTGGCGAGTCCGCCAACAAGCGTCATCACAGATCAACTAGTTGGTTTGCGTCGACCGGGTGACTATCGTGGCGAGTCCGCCAACAAGCGTCATCACAGATCAACTAGTTGGTTTGCGTCGACCGGGTGACTATCGTGGCGAGTCCGCCAACAAGCGTCATCACAGATCGACCACAGATTATAACATAGTGTTTCAACAAATGACTGTGGCGGTTCCTCCAGCCGGTGTCATCACAGATCAATTAAAAGTTGGCGAGGCATGTAGCCTCCAAACAATGAACCGAAAAGCATTCATAAGAAAGAAAGCATCCATTCCACTCGAGGGTTATCTCGACGTGGTGTCAGCAATCTTGGCAAAAGAACCAAATGAAAAGTCAGCTCCCAAGCGTCGTAGTCCGGGTGGTCTACGCCAACCATATTTGACGGAGGGACAAGAAGCAAATAACTCTTTTGGCAAATGCCCCCAACTCCGAGGATCATAAGACGACATTCGTCCGTTCCTCACCTCGGTGAATAGGAAGAAGCAAACAATCAACGCAGGTTTTTGTTATTTAGTTGTCAAAGCCACGCAAGTGCGAGGCGCACAGATAATTCATACATCAATCTAACGCATACATGGATGATGAATAAAACATGGCAGGAGTAATATCATCAGTCTCATATTAAATAAGAACAACAAACAGTCGCGCATAAATAAACAGACAAGCATATAATACCGGGCAAGACAATAAACAAATAGTAAACGATATTGCGGGACGGCTCATAGCAAGGGGTTAGCTTGCCTTCGACGATCGATGCCATTTGGCTTGGAGGTCACGGCATGTCGCGGGATAGGGTTTCGATTCGCCGGTATCGCGGAATACCTATACATGTGCATACAAGTGTGCTGAGCATCTAAGCATTTTACAAAAATACAAAACCTATACCACTAGATAGAGGTCTTCAAACTAAGAATTTACAAACTTGGATCACCTGAATCGGAGTCACGGTTCAAAAGATACGGAGGTTCGAAAATCTGCTCAGCAGGAAAAAGAGAAACCAGTCCGCGAAAAAAAAAAACCGGACGGGCCGATGCTGGGCCATGGCGCGTTGCACGCGCGTGTGCCAGCGCTGCGCCTGGCGGGGCCGCTGGCAGGCCAAGGCTGGGCCGCGTGCTACTGGCAGGCCAAGGCTGGGCCGCGTGCTGCTGCTCTGCTGGGCTGGAAAACGGTTCGCACGAACCGAAAAAAAAAAGAAAACGCAGACACGGGTGTCGATCATCTTCTCCTCCGCCCCGCATACGGGAGCGAGCGTCGATCGGCCGGGGCTGGCCAGAGAGGACGCCAGGAAGCTGGCTGGCGGCGGGGATGGGCACTCCGTGGACCACCGCACCCAGGGGAGGCGGCTTCGATGACGGGGACGCCTCCGGCGCTTCGCTCGCGAGCTCGGCCGTGCGGCCACGGCAGGAGCTCGGGTGGAGCTTGGGGGCGGCGATGTGGTGGGCTAGAGGCTATGGTGAGGACGGTAATGAGGTCGTGGAGCTGCACCGCTCCCGTGGGTGGTGTTTCTTTTGGCAGAGGAAGTCGTGGAGCTCGCTACCCGAGCCTCTAGGGTTTCGGTCGTGGGAAGCTACCCGAGCTCCCACGAGCTCGTTTCTTCGTGAACTCAAGCGAGAGGGTCTGGGGAGGGAGGAGTGAGGTCTGTGAGCGCAACTGAGGGTTAGGGGGAGCGTCTTATAGCCGGGAGAGAGGAGAGGTAGGTGCTTGGTAGCTCGGCCATGAATGGCGGTTTGAGGTCATCCATGACGTTCTTCGGCTACAGAGGACGGTGGAGAGGATGGGAACGGTGAGCTGGCACACAGGGCAGCACGAGGGACACGCTGAAGCTGGGTTAGGCACCGACCACACTCTTAAGTAGGCTAGGTTAAGCAAAGCAACTCGATTCCCTCCCTGCTCACAAGGTGTAACAGCCCAAACTTGGTAACGAAAAATACGAAGAATTTTTCCACTTTTTGATTTTCGATGTTTGCATCATTGCATCCATATGCATTTGCCATTTCAACCTTCACTTGGAAACAAATTGAAATGGGGAGTCAAACTTCCCCACATCCAACCAATGCAAATGCTCAACTGTCAAAACAAATCATGCTTGGACTCCCAAATGGTATAGGAAGTTCCAGGTTCACCTATTGAAACCATTTCTCAATTCCTAATTTTGGGTAAATAAGAAATGGCATTAGAGATCAAAATTGGCTGAATTCAATTCCTATTTTTGGAACCAAGTTAGAACTTCCAAAAATTCAAAATAAAATCATGGGGAGTCTCCATATGGTTGTGAGAGTCTCCATGAAAATTTTCATGATTTTTGGAATTGTTAAAATGCCCCAATTAAATACATTTTGGAATTTGCCCCTTTTTACCCTAACTAAAAGCTATGAACAAAGGTTGGGTAAAATACATTATTTGACCTCACCAATTTTTTTGGTGGTTCTAAAGGGTAATTCTAGTCTTCATGAATTTTTCTGGGTTTTTAGAAAATGTCCTGGGGCTCTAATTAAATGGCTTAATCCTGCTACTGGACTCATTTGAAATTTATTCAAAAGTTCCAGGGACCTTTCTGCGATCTTTCTTTCCCTCTCTCACCTCCCCACTGTGGCGATGGCGTCCTGGTGCCATGCCTCCCTGCTGGCGACGCTGACGGTGCTGCCGTGGCATGGAGACTAAGGAGACCCCCCCCCCCGGCGACCTCACCTGCTCCCTCACCCACTCCTCCCGTTCCCTCCCTTGATTTCCGGATCGGGCGACCAAATCTTCCTCCTCCCGAGCTTCACCGGGTCCGCCACCGGGACGAGCACGCCGCCGTCGTTCGGCAACACCCCGCGCGGTTTGAAGGCCGCTGAGAGGTCTGCCGCGTTCCCCTCTCCCTCCCCGCTGGAGGAATCGGGCTGGGAGGAACGGTACCGGCGTGTGCGTCCTCGACATCCTCACCCTCGGCCGCCGCCCGCCCGGACCGATTCCGGCGACTCCGCCCCTCCGTTCCGTCGCCGACCCCACAACCGAGCTCGGGTGAGCTCCTTTCCTCCCCTAAAAGTTCTATCCGCGCCCCGTTTTCCCTCTTCCGCCGCCGATTCCGGGTCGCCGCCGGCCGTCGGTGTCACCGCACGCCCCCGGCCTGGGCGTCGGCCTGAACCGGCCGTGAGGCCGGCTCCCTCGGGCCACTGCCCGGCCTACCGATAGGCTTGGGCCGGCTCTGAGGCCGGTTTCCTCTGGCTGGGCCCCGGCCTGCACCCTGGTTTGGGCCGGCTCTGAGGCCGGCCTCTTCGGGCGCAGTCCCGGCCTGCAGCCCGGCCTGGGCCGACTTGTGGGCCGGCCCAACAGTAAAAGCTGTGTTTTGGAAAATAAGTTTTGGAATTTAAATAATTAATAACTTTTCGAATATTGATCCAAATGAGACAAACAAAATACCGATGTGATCAGAAGAACAAACTTTACCTTTTGGAATCATTGTAATCTTCGTTTGGAATTACTTTCTTTTGTATATTTTAAGAATTCCTAAAATGGGTTATTTAATACCCGAATTGGGAAATTCATAACTTATTAAATATTTGTCCAAAAATTGTGAATTAAATATCAAAGTGATCAACATGTCACATGCTATCAAACCATGCACTCATCACATCATGATCACAAACTTTTATTTGATGTTATTCATAATTTGTTAAATTAATTAAATTCAATTATTTAATTATTTTGCCATTTATTCGTCGGTGATCCGAAAATTACAAATAAAATACCAAAATGATCGGAATGATGGACCCTATCCTTTATTGCCATGTTCATGCATATTTGAGCCACTTCTCTAATAATTTGATAATTTATGAAGAATGTGGTCACTAAGATAAATATGGAGTTGTGTCCAAATATTTGCACTAATTATTTGGAGCTCCATTTAATTTGTTAATTAAATTATATAATGATATCCTTGCATCAATTTGACATGCCATCATGTGATTGAGCATTGCACCTTGTGTTCGTGTAATTTATGTGTGCTTTGTCTTTCTTTGGGTATCGATAGATTCCGGAGTCGAGGGTCTCTCTAACTACCCCGACGAGCAGTACTTCACGACCGGGCAGCAAGGCAAGAGATAACCTAACCTTCTTGGCATTCTAGCATCCTATGTTTTATCAAATTATTTTATCCACCATAATAATTGCATGCGATTCAAATGTCATTTTGATCAATACTATAGTATCCCATGAATGCATGTTCTCCCCCGAGCCAATTACATGTATCCCTACCTATGAACCCTAGAGATGATGTGATGGCCGGTTTAGCCAGATATTATTGTTGGTTATATGCTTAGCCATGCTTAGAAATGCTTAGTTGAAATACTAGTGTTGTCCGTTACTAAATTCCATTAAATATTTGATGTTGATGGAATGATTCGGGCATGGTGGATATATGTGATGCTTAATTAAATTGCTAAAGGCTTGGATGAGTTGCCCTCGGGGAGGGTGGTTTGCCTCATTCTTGCCGCCTAGGCTGAGAGTGCTTTTAGCTAGAACCAAGAAAACGAGCGTGCTTCCGGAGGTGGGGGCATATGGAACCCCCTTTGACCGAATAAGTTGTGAGGGGCTTGTCAAGGGTCCTCTAGTTTGCTATTTCCATTTGCGCGTGAGTTGTGTGGGTGGAAAAGAAACGAGGATGGTGGTGTTTAGGATGTGGCCGCGGGGCAGGGCACTGGGAGCGCTGAACCTGTCCTTCCGCACACTGATGGTCCTTGAGTAAGCCTCATGCAATGTAAAGGTCTAACCGCGCCCGTTCGCCGGCCTTCCCCGGAAGAGGGCCAACAAGGTGAGCCGGACGGTACCGATGGGTAAATTAGTACACCCCTGCAGGGTTTAATCTTTTCGAAAAGCCGTGTCCACGGTTATGGACAAACTCTTGGGAAAGGCGGATCAGCTCATAGATAACGTTAACCTAATTGATATGGCAGCTAGAGGTTGCATAATCAACTTGAGATAAAGGTTCATTTCCTCGAGGGGAAGTCGAGGGAGTGCCTTTGTGTGAGATGAGTGGTGATGGTTGTAAGTAGGTTCGCCGAGAACCGAAGATGATAATGATACTCTCTTACCCCTTTATAAACATATTCTGAGTAGACGAATGCCATGTGTCTTTTAAGTTTCGGTTTATGAAATTTAGCTTTATGCAAAAGAACTACATTATACAGCTTTAGAGCCTCCGTCAGTCATTGGGCCTATATCGCCCTACTAAACTTGCGAGTACATCGTACTCAGTCTCTGTTTGCTGCCTCTATGATTTTGTATTTCAGAGAAGGACGACACCGAGCAACTAGGTGGGTTCTTCGTTGACGTCGACTACTAGTCTGGGGTTCCCAGGTGGCAGCTTGGGACCGTGGAACAAGCTGGCTGGGATGATATTTATTGTAGGCCTCTTAGGCCATATTTTGCTTCTTGTTGTTAGACAACACTACCCGCTTCCGCTTGTTGAATTGTTGGATCTGTGATCCTTTTGCTTGTAATATTTGTATTCTTCTCGTTATATGAGTTGCTATACTTTTGTGTCGTAGAGTCATGCTTTGTGCCAGTTCTGTTCCACAAGTCTCGATCCTTGTCTTATACATTGATGGTTGTGTCGGATTCATAGCCTCTCTGTATAATTCCGGGGTCGGGGCGTTACAAGTTGGTATCAGAGCAGGACTGCCTGTAGGAAACCCGTTCTTTTGGTCGATGTCGAGTCTAGTGAAAATTATTTTCAACCTAAAAATGAGTTGTGAAAACCTTCTTAGGATTCTTTTTGCTTCTCATCCAACTCGCTCTACTCTGATTCTTACCTCTATTTGTTTTATGCTTGGTGTCGATGTTTAGGTTCTCGGGGTTGGGGTTCTTACCGTCCAGTTATGCCTCGAGTCTGTTATATCCGCTTGATATCGCCTCTATGACGTGATGTCACCGTGGCTGACTAAATCTGTCTTTGGTGTTTATTGCTTCGTAAATACCTATATATAGGAGCAACCTTTGATCTATCTTGTCTGTCAGAATCGGTTACTAACTTGAACATTGTTCCAATTCTTCAGAATGGCTCCTACCCGTCGTGGGGAACATAGCAGCCCTGATCCACCACCGCCCCCTTCGATGGCGGAGGTTATGATGGCAATTGAACAAAACCGTCTGCGCAATGAGCGGTTGCTCGAGCAGCTGGTCCAGCAAGGGGCCAGGAGGAACACGGACTGCACCACTCTCAATCAGTTCTTGCGGTCCCAACCTCCCACCTTTTCTGAAGCTAAGGAGCCGCTTGATGCGGATGATTGGCTTCGGGCTATCGAGCGCAAGTTTACCGCTCTTCATGTCCCGGCGGCGGAGCATGTCAACTTCGCCACCTACCTTCTGGAAGGAGCCACCGGTTCCTGGTGGGAGAGCCACGTGGCCATGGTTGCCGCGGGCCATGTTGTCACTTGGGAGGAATTCCGCGCCGCTTTCCGTGCGGCGTACATCCCCAAGCCCATCCTCGAGCTCAAGAGGCGGGAGTTCCTGGACTTAACCCAGGGACGCATGGACGTCCAGTCCTATGGAAGGGAGTTCAACCACCTCTCCCGTTACGCCCCTCGGGACGTGACGAATGATGAGGACAAGCAATACCTCTTCCGCAAGGGGCTCGCACCTCGTCTCCGATACGAGCTCCTACCCTTCAAGTTCACCTCCTACCAAGAGCTCTACAACCAGGCCCTCACCATGGAGCAGGGTAGGAAGGAGCTGGAGGCTTCCAAGAGGCCTGCTCCAGCTGATCACCAGAGCTCCTCCTCCACTGAGGGCAAGAAGCGCAAGGTCTTCGTGCCTTTCAGCGCTGTGCCAAAGGCGCCCTTCGCGCCGAAGCCCGCCGGGTACCTGCCACCTCCGCCTCGCCCAGCTACTTCGACCTTGGGTGCGGCTGGAGGCGGTTTTCGACCTCGACTACCTGCACCACCGGGGCTCACTTGCTTCTCTTGTGGCCAGCCGGGGCACTACTCCAGGGAGTGTCCCCAGAAGGCCCCGGCTCCCTCAGCACCTGCACCAGCACCCTCTACCCCAGCCGCCAAGGCTACCACCATCAGCCGTGGCCGCCTGAACCACGTCTCGGCTGAAGGCGTTGAGGAGGACCCCGGAGTTCTCATGGGTATGCTTCGAATCAATACATATCCAGCTTCAGTATTATTTGATTCTGGAGCTTCGCATTCGTTCATATCCATATCATTTGCACACAACCATCAAATCCTGTTTGTGAATATGGATTCCCCGCTAGTGGTTAAAACACCTGGTTCTCGATGGCAAACCAAATGGATCACTCCTGAGGTGCAGATTTCCATAGGCTCCACCCCTTTTCCATTTCAGTTGATAGCCCTGAAGTCAGAGGGTCTGGATATTATTCTGGGCATGGACTGGCTAGTCAAGTATCAGGCCAACCTGGACTGTGCTGCCAAAAATGTCTCAGTGATCCATCCGCAATATGGGGAAGTTCGCTATTGGTCCCCTTCATCCGCAGCTCCATCTGCTGCCACTCCTTTTTCTCCAGAGATCAGTCTGTATTTCATGGAAGGTGTCACCCCGCCTGAAATGCATGAAGTGGAGGTGGTATGTGACTTCCCCGATGTTTTTCCGGAGGAATTGCCCGGCATGCCACCTGATCGCAGCGTGGAGTTTGTGATCGAGTTGGTTCCGGGAACGGCCCCAGTTTCCAAAACGCCCTACCGTATGCCAACGGAAGAGCTAGCTGAATTGAAGAAGCAATTGGATGAGCTACTGGAAAAAGAATTCATCCGGCCGAGTAGCTCACCTTGGGGCTGCCCGGTCATCTTTGTCAAGAAGAGGGATACAAATGTTCCTCGACTGGTTGTTGATTACCGCCCTCTGAATGCGGTAACCATCAAGAACAAGTATCCAATTCCTCGAATAACTGACCTATTCGATCAACTGGCTGGTGCAACGGTATTCTCCAAGATGGATCTGAGGTCAGGTTACCATCAGATAAAGATCCGAAAGGAGGATATTCCGAAGACGGCTTTCACCACTCGCTATGGCCTATATGAATACACTGTCATGTCCTTCGGCCTCACGAATGCTCCGGCTACATTCATGAGGCTGATGAACTCTATCTTCCACGAGTACCTCGACAAGTTTGTCATTATTTACATCGATGACATCCTTGTCTATTCCAAAACCGAAGAAGAGCATGCTGAGCATCTTCGGCTAGTCTTGACCAAGCTCCGTGACCACCGCCTCTATGCCAAGTTCTCCAAGTGTGAGTTTTGGCTGAAGGAGCTCATTTTCCTCGGTCATGTGGTGTCAGCTGCTGGAGTAGCGGTGATACCCGACAAAATTCAGGCAATCCTGGATTGGCCAACTCCCAAATCCGTCAAAGATATCCGAAGCTTCCTTGGATTGGCGGGTTATTACCGCCGATTCATCGAGGGCTTCTCCAAGATAGCCAAGGCGCTGACTGAACTACTCAAGAAAGGCAAACCATTTGTGTGGTCAGACAAGGCTGAAGAGAGTTTCCAAACCCTCAAGGTCAAGCTCACCACCACTCCGGTACTTGTCCTCCCCGATACCGCTAAGGACTTTGTCGTCTATTGTGATGCATCTCTCCAAGGCCTGGGCTGTGTCTTGATGCAAGAAGGCCATGTGGTCGCCTATGCTTCCCGTCAACTCAAACCACATGAGCAAAATTATCCAACTCATGATTTGGAGCTTGCCGCCGTGGTACATGCTCTGAAGCAATGGAGGCCCTACCTCTTGGGCAATCGTTGCGAGATCTACTCCGACCATCAAAGCTTGAAATATCTCTTCACCCAGCCGGATCTGAACTTGCGGCAGAGAAGATGGCTGGAATTGATAAAAGACTATGATGTGACTCTCAATTATCAGCCCGGCAAGGCAAATGTCGTGGCGGATGCTCTGAGCCGCAAAGCCTATTGCAATACCGTGATGGTTGAAAAGGCGCAACCGGCTCTCCACGAGGAATTTGCTAAATTGAATCTGGAAATTGTTCCTTCCGGTTTTCTAGCTAACCTCGAGCTCAAATCCACTCTCGAGGATGAAATCAAGGCCGCCCAGCAAACTGATGCTGGCATCCTCAAGATTAAGGGGAATGTCGCAAGTGGAAAGGCCAAGTGTTTCTCTATCGATGACTCCGGTGTTGTCTATTTCGAGGGCCGTCTTGTGGTGCCCAAGAGTGGAAATACCAAAGGGTTACTTCTCCAGGAGGCGCATGAATCTCCCATATCCATCCATCCCGGTGGCACCAAAATGTACCAAGACCTCCGTCCCAAATTCTGGTGGACCCGTATGAAGCGGGAGATTGCCAAATATGTTGCTGAATGCGACGTCTGTCGCCGAGTGAAGGCGGAACATCAAAGGCCAGCTGGTACCCTTCGCCCCATAGCCGTCCCCGAGTGGAAATGGGATGAAGTTGGTATGGATTTTATCACCGGTTTCCCAAGATCACAAAAGGGTAACAATGCCATTTGGGTCGTCATTGACCGTCTATCCAAAGTCGCACATTTCCTTCCGGTTCGAGAGGATATCAATTCCGCTCAATTGGCCGAGCTCTATATGGCCCGGATTGTTCCCTTGCACGGGGTTCCTTTGAGGATCATCTCCGACCGTGGAAGCTTATTTACGTCCAAGTTTTGGCAAAGTTTCCAAACGGCTCTTGGAACCCGTCTCAACTTCAGCACCGCCTACCATCCTCAAACCGACGGTCAAACTGAAAGAGTAAATCAAGTTCTTGAGGACATGCTTCGGGCTTGTGTCATCTCATTCGGCAAGAGTTGGGAAAAGTACCTCCCTCTCGCCGAGTTCTCCTACAACAATAGCTATCAAGCCAGTTTGCAAATGGCTCCCTTTGAGGTTCTTTATGGGAGAAAATGTCGGACTCCTCTCAATTGGTCTGAAACCGGGGAGAGGCCACTCTTCGGTCCGGATGTGATCAATGAAGCCGAAGAAAAGGTCCGTGTCATTCGGGATAATCTCAAGGCTGCTCAATCCCGTCAGAAAAGCTATTATGACAAGCACCACCAGGAGGTCCACTATGAAATTGGTGACAAGGCCTATCTTTGAGTCTCTCCTCTCCGAGGCGTTCGTCGCTTCGGAATCAAGGGCAAGTTGGCACCTCACTATGTTGGCCCTTTCACCATCCTAGCCAAGCGTGGAGATCTCTCCTATCAACTTGAGTTGCCCTCCAATTTCCCGGATGTCCATGATGTGTTCCATGTTTCCCAACTCCGCTGGTGCTTCAAGGATCCCATCCGTGGGGTTGATCATGAGGCATTGGACATCCAGGAGGATTTGACCTATCGCGAGCATCCTATCCGCATCTTGGATGAAGCGGAGAGGAAAACCCGCAACAAGTCCATCAAGTTTCTCAAGGTCCAATGGTCTAACCATTCCGAGGAAGAAGCCACATGGGAGCGAGAAACTAGTCTTCGTCAGGAATACCCCGCCTTCTTCACTCAAGCCTAGAATCTCGGGACGAGATTCCTGTAAGGGGGGTAGAGTTGTAACAGCCCAAACTTGGTAACGAAAAATACGAAGAATTTTTCCACTTTTTGATTTTCGATGTTTGCATCATTGCATCCATATGCATTTGCCATTTCAGCCTTCACTTGGAAACAAATTGAAATGGGGAGTCAAACTTCCCCACATCCAACCAATGCAAATGCTCAACTGTCAAAACAAATCATGCTTGGACTCCCAAATGGTATAGGAAGTTCCAGGTTCACCTATTGAAACCATTTCTCAATTCCTAATTTTGGGTAAATAAGAAATGGCATTAGAGATCAAAATTGGCTGGATTCAATTCCTATTTTGGAACCAAGTTAGAACTTCCAAAAATTCAAAATAAAATCATGGGGAGTCTCCATATGGTTGTGAGAGTCTCCATGAAAATTTTCATGATTTTTGGAATTGTTAAAATGCCCCAATTAAATACATTTTGGAATTTGCCCCTTTTTACCCTAACTAAAAGCTATGAACAAAGGTTGGGTAAAATAAATTATTTGACCTCACCAATTTTTGTGGTGGTTCTAAAGGGTAATTCTAGTCTTCATGAATTTTTCTGGGTTTTTAGAAAATGTCCTGGGGCTCTAATTAAATGGCTTAATCCTGCTGCTGGACTCATTTGAAATTTATTCAAAAGTTCCAGGGACCTTTCTGCGATCTTTCTTTCCCTCTCTCACCTCCCCACTGTGGCGATGGCGTCCTGGCGCCATGCCTCCCTGCTGGCGACGCTGACGATGCTGCCGTGGCATGGAGACTAAGGAGACCCCCCCCCCCCCCGGCGACCTCACCTGCTCCCTCACCCACTCCTCCCGTTCCCTCCCTTGATTTCCGGATCGGGCGACCAAATCTTCCTCCTCCCGAGCTTCACCGGGTCCGCCACCGGGACGAGCACGCCGCCGTCGTTCGGCACCACCCCGCGCGGTTTGAAGGCCGTGGAGAGGTCCGCCGCGTTCCCCTCTCCCTCCCCGCTGGAGGAATCGGGCTGGGAGGAACGGTACCGGCGTGTGCGTCCTCGACATCCTCACCCTCGGCCGCCGCCCGCCCGGACCGATTCCTGCGACTCCGCCCCTCCGTTCCGTCGCCGACCCCACAACCGAGCTCGGGTGAGCTCCTTTCCTCCCCTAAAAGTTCTCCCCACGCCCCGTTTTCCCTCTTCCGCCGCCGATTCCGGGTCGCCGCCGGCCGTCGGTGTCACCGCACGCCCCCGGCCTGGGCGTCGGCCTGAACCGGCCGTGAGGCCGGCTCCCTCGGGCCACTGCCCGGCCTACCGATAGGCTTGGGCCGGCTCTGAGGCCGGTTTCCTCTGGCTGGGCCCCGGCCTGCACCCCGGTTTGGGCCGGCTCTAAGGCCGGCCTCTTCGGGCGCAGTCCCGGCCTGCAGCCCAGCCTGGGCCGACTTGTGGGCCGGCCCAACAGTAAAAGCTGTGTTTTGGAAAATAAGTTTTGGAATTTAAATAATTAATAACTTTTCGAATATTGATCCAAATGAGACAAACAAAATACCGATGTGATCAGAAAAACAAACTTTACCTTTTGGAATCATTGTAATCTTCGTTTGGAATTACTTTCTTTTGTATATTTTAAGAATTCCTAAAATGGGTTATTTACTACGCAAATTGGGAAATTCATAACTTATTAAATATTTGTCCAAAAATTGTGAATTAAATATCAAAGTGATCAACATGTCACATGCTATCAAACCATGCACTCATCACATCATGATCACAAACTTTTATTTGATGTTATTCATAATTTGTTAAATTAATTAAATTCAATTATTTAATTATTTTGCCATTTATTCGTCGGTGATCCGAAAATTACAAATAAAATACCAAAATGATCGGAATGACGGACCCTATCCTTTATTGCCATGTTCATGCATATTTGAGCCACTTCTCTAATAATTTGATAATTTATGAAGAATGTGGTCACTAAGATAAATATGGAGTTGTGTCCAAATATTTGCACTAATTATTTGGAGCTCCATTTAATTTGTTAATTAAATTATATAATGATATCCTTGCATCAATTTGACATGCCATCATGTGATTGAGCATTGCACCTTGTGTTCGTGTAATTTATGTGTGCTTTGTCTTTCTTTGGGTATCGATAGATTCCGGAGTCGAGGGTCTCTCTAACTACCCCGACGAGCAGTACTTCACGACCGGGCAGCAAGGCAAGAGATAACCTAACCTTCTTGGCATTCTAGCATCCTATGTTTTATCAAATTATTTTATCCACCATAATAATTGCATGCGATTCAAATGTCATTTTGATCAATACTATAGTATCCCATGAATGCATGTTCTCCCCCGAGCCAATTACATGTATCCCTACCTATGAACCCTAGAGATGATGTGATGGCCGGTTTAGCCAGATATTATTGTTGGTTATATGCTTAGCCATGCTTAGAAATGCTTAGTTGAAATACTAGTGTTGTCCGTTACTAAATTCCATTAAATATTTGATGTTGATGGAATGATTCGGGCATGGTGGATATATGTGATGCTTAATTAAATTGCTAAAGGCTTGGATGAGTTGCCCTCGGGGAGGGTGGTTTGCCTCATTCTTGCCGCCTAGGCTGAGAGTGCTTTTAGCTAGAACCAAGAAAACGAGCGTGCTTCCGGAGGTGGGGGCATATGGAACCCCCTTTGACCGAATAAGTTGTGAGGGGCTTGTCAAGGGTCCTCTAGTTTGCTATTTCCATTTGCGCGTGAGTTGTGTGGGTGGAAAAGAAACGAGGATGGTGGTGTTTAGGATGTGGCCGCGGGGCAGGGCACTGGGAGCGCTGAACCTGTCCTTCCGCACACTGATGGTCCTTGAGTAAGCCTCATGCAATGTAAAGGTCTAACCGCGCCCGTTCGCCGGCCTTCCCCGGAAGAGGGCCAACAAGGTGAGCCGGACGGTACCGATGGGTAAATTAGTACACCCCTGCAGGGTTTAATCTTTTCGAAAAGCCGTGTCCACGGTTATGGACAAACTCTTGGGAAAGGCGGATCAGCTCATAGATAACGTTAACCTAATTGATATGGCAGCTAGAGGTTGCATAATCAACTTGAGATAAAGGTTCATTTCCTCGAGGGGAAGTCGAGGGAGTGCCTTTGTGTGAGATGAGTGGTGATGGTTGTAAGTAGGTTCGCCGAGAACCGAAGATGATAATGATACTCTCTTACCCCTTTATAAACATATTCTGAGTAGATGAATGCCATGTGTCTTTTAAGTTTCGGTTTATGAAATTTACCTTTATGCAAAAGAACTACATTATACAGCTTTAGAGCCTCCGTCAGTCATTGGGCCTATATCGCCCTACTAAACTTGCGAGTACATCGTACTCAGTCTCTCTTTGCTGCCTCTATGATTTTGTATTTCAGAGGAGGACGACACCGAGCAACTAGGTGGGTTCTTCGTTGACGTCGACTACTAGTCTGGGGTTCCCAGGTGGCAGCTTGGGACCGTGGAACAAGCTGGCTGGGATGATATTTATTGTAGGCCTCTTAGGCCATATTTTGCTTCTTGTTGTTAGACAACACTACCCGCTTCCGCTTGTTGAATTGTTGGATCTGTGATCCTTTTGCTTGTAACATTTGTATTCTTCTCGTTATATGAGTTGCTATACTTTTGTGTCGTAGAGTCATGCTTTGTGCCAGTTCTGTTCCACAAGTCTCGATCCTTGTCGTATACATTGATGGTTGTGTCGGATTCATAGCCTCTCTGTATAATTCCGGGGTCGGGGCATTACACAAGGTGCTCGACGAAATGCCCGAACGAACTTTTCGACGTAAATAAATTCCCGAAAAATTCTAGTGGTTAGGTTTGGATGCTAGGAGATGGTTCACTGACTTTGAGCTCAAAGGGTTGCCTCCAAATATGGTTTTGGGTAAAAGTCCGAAAAGGACCATAAGGAGAGGATCATCGCTAGCTTTAACCCGGGTTTTAGCATCTTGTGGTTGGGCTAATGACCTCATGGAGGTATCAGAGGAGAAGGTGATGGTTTATCACCCTCCATGTAGAAATATCTTGCACAAGAGGTAGGTTGGCATGGTTCCAAAATTGGGTGAAAACTTAATGCCATGGTATATAAGGTATACCAAACAAATGAGGTGGAGGGATTTTATTGGAGGGAATAAATATACCCCTTAATTGGCTTGGGTTGGTATTTATCCCATGTGCTCAAATTCTCATGGGTTTGGTTTATCCAAAAGGTTGTCATGCATAAGAAATATTTCGCGGCCATTTTGGAACAATTATGGGAGGTGGATAATGGCATAATGATTTCATCACGGATTTATGAGGAGTGTAGAGGGGTACAGGTTAGGAAAATATCATTTCCTAACCAACGCATGCACTAAATTATTTATCGAGGGTTTTGGAAATATTGCATTTGGTAAATATGCAATATTTTGCATGTGGAGGATAATAAATGTATAAGGTGATCTTGGAGTATTTGGTGGAGTTTTCCAAGCTAGGAAAATAGGGTTCAGAAGGTAGATGGAATATTAGGATTTTCAGATCCCAATATTTAGGTTATGAGGTTTTTAGGAAAAACCTTAGCGGAGGTTTTCAGAGTGGCAAAGGAATCACCGGAGATTCTCTGGATTTATCTGAGAGAAAAGAACACGAGCGCATCATCTAGCACCAGAGGGCAAAATAATTTTTAGATACGAGAAAAAGTTTTTCGGACGTGAGAAAACACCACTAAATTTGGAATCCAATTTTTGGGGTGTTACAGACCTTCCCCCCTTAACAGGAATCTTGTCCCGAGATTCGGGGAGTTACCCAAGATAATTCTTGTATGATCCATAAACCCCACTTAGAAAAACTTTTTTTTTCTACAAATTACTAGGGGTTAACATTCAGAGGGAACACCACTCAATCAGATCTCTATTAAAACATATATTTTTAAAGGTATGATATTTCTACCATACCCAATGCATTTAAAATATGGCATGGCAGGGGCTCACGCAACTCCATCAACATAGGAACTACTAGCACATTTATTAAAATTAAATCTAAAGTTTTGCTCACCAAACACAAACATGGCAAGATCAAACAAGATCTACAACCAAACTATCAGCCAACAATTGAAGATTTATCTTGGACCAATAATTAACTCAAGTTTGGGAACACAACGGTTTATGGTTTTATTTTAGAAAAGCTGTAGATTCATCTTCATGCATACACAGGTTTTGAAAAATAACAGGGTTTCTTCTAAAAGAAAGTATCTGTGCCACCGATAATCTGGTTCACAGACACCGTGAGATAGGGCTATTCCAAAAATCATTTGCAGTGGTATGGCATAATCATTTCAACCATACCGGTTAACAAGAGAATAAGAACACCAAGTCTTATTACGAGCTGATTCGACATCAACCAGGAAGTATACAACAAACTTCCATCACAAGCTATCACAACACAAATAAACAGTCCAACAAGCTCGCCGCTTCCCACCTACCAACATAAAAGCGCCACTCAGGCTAACTACACCTAGGTTCTACTCCGCTTGACGGCCTCTGGTAGTCGGTGGAGCGCGGCCGAGACGAAGAGTGGTGTCCACATCTCCATCTCCCGCGGGGTCGAAGGACACAGGAACACCTTCGAGGATCGGAACCTGCTCTGGGACTCGTCGGGATGGGCCGGGAGCTGGGAGTGGAGGTCTGCTATTTCGATCTTGCCTGTTTGAGAGAGTGGGTGTGCTCTCCCCTAGGTATTGGTGTAGGCGGGCACGGCTGAGGTTCCTCCTTGTAGACTCGAGCTCCTCCAGCAAGAGGTTGTTAAGGTTTGTCATTGCGATGGAGTAAGCGACTTGGCTGATTAGTGCTGGGTCGGACTCTTTCGAGACGTCAGCTTGTACCATCTCCCCACGGGGCTGGGGTCTGGCCGGAATGTAGTAGAACTCTCGAGTTTCGGCCAGCAGGGGTTCGGAGGACCGAAGACGGACGAGGCCTTCCCAGGCTGCTACCTGGATGGCTAGCCCCAGAGTAGGCATACGACCTCCTTGGATTAAGTAGGGCTGATTTGTGCCCCGGGGACACGGGCTGATCCTCACATCGGCCCGGAATCCATCTCCGGCCGACGAGAGTGAGCTCTGGAACACCACGTACACGGGGTGAACGGAGCTACCAAGGATATGGTTGACGGCCCTCCAGAGAAGCAATCGAAAGCTCGAATGCTCCTTGGCAGTGGTTTCCAAGATGGCATTAAGGGTCGCCATCGGATTTTCTTGGGGTCCTAGATTTCTTGGAGGGGATAAGGTTGCGAGGTTCCTCTATGGGATTCTACTTCAAAAGAGTTGGGTTGCCAGGGAGAGCTAGCGAGGGTGGGTTATAAAGCAACTAGGACTGGGTCTCAGGTTCACTGGGTAAGGTCGGCTGCTTCTCATGGAAGAAACCGGCTCGTCTTGTTGGGGAAGATTGGGACAGGTCGTACCGCACCATACTATTGACCGACACGAGCCATGCCAGTTTGGCGGAGATGGGTTAAATCCATCGGGTCATTGTCGGGCAAAAGTAAGGCGGGGCTTTCCATGCTAGGGTAGTCTACAGCCAGCCTGGTGCTCTGATACCATGCTCTGTGGCACCCCCTCTGACACATATCGCCAGAGAGGTGGTCGCCCCGTGCGCCAGCCCAGGATATCTGGACGCACGTCACGACAATGCAACATAGCGAAAATATCATTACACAATCAGGACCAAAGTGCTACAAATGGTTTTACATGGCCATCGAGGCATGAACAAATATCATGGCCAAGTATGGCACGGGACAGAGTTTAACTGGCAGCGGAAGACAAAGATACGGCAACGGCTTGGTGCGGCTCCATTCCACAGGCATCTGGCTGGGCTACTGATCCTAGCACGCTCCTGCTCGACCTCCCTGCTATGGTAGGAGATGGATCCTCTCAAAGTCTGGCCACATGAAAAGCCAGTCTGAGTACAATGATGTACTCGCAAGAAAATAACCACGAGACATGAACAGTCAAGCAATCAGGCAACAAGTAACTAGCGACAGAAAATAATCTAAACATGGCAAGTGACTACTTACGGCAGTCCAAGTGGGTAGCAACATGGCATCATAATAAAACATGGTATAAGCAAACAATGGGAGTACCACCAGTACAGAGTCCAAGCCAGGTGGGGTTGGATCGTGTACCGGGGTCACACAAAGAGCTTACCTGTGACGAATAACGGGTGTACCAGTTGGTACCAAGTAATACAATGAATTATAATACCACAGCTAGGCTCACTGGCCTCTAGCCTCACGAGGCTAATCTCATCTGTCACCACTGCTAGGCCCACTGGCCTTATCACATTTCCTTATCTCAGGTAACATTCCCTGCATCATCTTATTGTTTATTAAATGTGATCAGGTCGTTCATAATTCTTTCAAACAAATCATAAGTTTAACCTCCGGACACGACAAAGACAATAGTGTGACTGACACTGAACTGTTGTTCCATATCCCAGGAACGGGGCTAGCTTGCTAGGTTGAGACTCTCGAGAGTTTGCAGTTACCACTCATCTAAATGCACCTTACTTAGCTAAGGCAAGATACACTTCCATAACCGTTCACGCTACCAGGACACTCCTTGTATAACTACCGACTTACCCCTCGGGCTAAGTCTTATGACGAAGTGAATCCGGCACGTCCCCAACGAATGAGCAACGCCTAGCTCTGGAACCTTCGCAAGACTAGCCCCGACCACAACTATGTAGTAACCGACTAGACTTGCCAAGAGGGTAGCATCCAAGGAGGCTTGATAGGTTACATAGGTTAAGGCTCTCCCATTTGGGGCGACAGTGGTAGTGCGTTCAAGGGTTCAGATTAGTGGCACTATGGATAGACCTCATCGTTGTTTGGAGGGGTGTTTCATTTAGTCAAGTTTCAGCATTCACATGCCCAACCAACAAAAGATTAGTCTAACATTACAACCACAATATCATAATAATATATCATCAAACAACAAAACATTAGCAACACAATAAAGATCAACTACAAGATATAGTTTAGTTGGTTTGCGTCGACCGGGTGACTATCGTGGCGAGTCCGCCAACAAGCGTCATCACAGATCAACTAGTTGGTTAGCGTCGACCGGGTGACTATCGTGGCGAGTCCGCCAACAAGCGTCATCACAGATCAACTAGTTGGTTAGCGTCGACCGGGTGACTATCGTGGCGAGTCCGCCAACAAGCGTCATCACAGATCGACCACAGATTATAACATAGTGTTTCAACAGATGACTGTGGCGGTTCCTCCAGCCGGTGTCATCACAGATCAATTAAAAGTTGGCGAGGCATGTAGCCTCCAAACAATGAACCGAAAAGCATTCATAAGAAAGAAAGCATCCATTCCACTCGAGGGTTATCTCGACGTGGTGTCAGCAATCTTGGCAAAAGAAACAAATGAAAAGTCAGCTCCCAAGCGTCGCAGTCCGGGTGGTCTACGCCAACCATATTTGACGGAGGGACAAGAAGCAAATAACTCTTTTGGCAAATGCCCCCAACTCCGAGGATCATAAGACGACATTCGTCCGTTCCTCACCTCGGCGAAGAGGAAGAAGCAAACAATCAACGCAGGTTTTTGTTATTTAGTTGTCAAAGCCACGCAAGTGCGAGGCGCACAAATAATTCATACATCAATCTAACGCATACATGGATGATGAATAAAACATGGCAGGAGTAATATCATCAGTCTCATATTAAATAAGAACAACAAACAGTCGCGCATAAATAAACAGACAAGCATATAATACCGGGCAAGACAATAAACAAATAGTAAACGATATTGCGGGACGGCTCATAGCAAGGGGTTAGCTTGCCTTCGACGATCGACGCCATTTGGCTTGGAGGTCACGGCACGTCGCGGGATAATGTTTCGATTCGCCGGTATCGCGGAATACCTATACATGTGCATACAAGTGTGCTGAGCATCTAAGCATTTTACAAAAATACAAAACCTATACCACTGGATAGAGGTCTTCAAACTAAGAATTTACAAACTTGGATCACCTGAATCGGAGTCACGGTTCAAAAGATACGGAGGTTCGAAAATCTGCCCAGCAGGAAAAGAGAAACCAGTCCGCGAAAAAAAAAACCGGACGGGCCGATGCTGGGCCATGGCGCGTTGCACGCGCGCGTGCCAGCACTGCGCCTAGCCGGGCTGCTGGCAGGCCAAGGCTGGGCCGCGTGCTGCTGCTCTGCTGGGCTGGAAAACGGTTCGGACGAACCGGAAAAAAAAAGAAAACGCAGACAGGGGTGTCGATCATCTTCTCCTCCGCCCCGCGTACGGGAGCGAGCGTCGATCGGCCGGGGCTGGCCAGAGAGGACGCCAGGAAGCTGGCCGGCGGTGGGGATGGGCACTCCGTGGACCACCGCACCCAGGGGAGGCGGCTTCGATGACGGGGACGCCTCCGGCGCTTCGCTCGCGAGCTCGGCCGTGCGGCCACGGCAGGAGCTCGGGTGGAGCTTGGGGGCGGCGATGTGGTGGGCTAGAGGCTATGGTGAGGACGGTAATGAGGTCGTGGAGCTGCACCGCTCCCGTGGGTGGTGTTTCTTTTGGCAGAGGAAGTCGTGGAGCTCGCTACCCGAGCCTCTAGGGTTTCGGTCGTGGGAAGCTACCCGAGCTCCCACGAGCTCGTTTTCTTCGTGAACTCAAGCGAGAGGGTCTGGGGAGGGAGGAGTGAGGTCTGTGAGCGCAACTGAGGGTTAGGGGGAGCTTCTATAGCCGGGAGAGAGGAGAGGTAGGTGCTTGGTAGCTCGGCCATGAATGGCGGTTTGAGGTCATCCATGACGTTCTTCGGCTACAGAGGACGGTGGAGAGGATGGGAACGGTGAGCTGGCACACAGGGCAGCACGAGGGACACGCTGAAGCTGGGTTAGGCACCGACCACACTCTTAAGTAGGCTAGGTTAAGCAAAGCAACTCGATTCCCTCCCTGCTCACAAGGTGCTCGACGAAATGCCCGAACGAACTTTTCGACGTAAATAAATTCCAGAAAAATTCCAGTGGTTAGGTTTGGATGCTAGGAGATGGTTCACTGAGTTTGAGCTCAAAGGGTTGCCTCCAAATATGGTTTTGGGTAAAAGTCCGAAAAGGACCATAAGGAGAGGATCATCGCTAGCTTTAACCCGGGTTTTAGCATCTTGTGGTTGGGCTAATGACCTCATGGAGGTATCAGAGGAGAAGGTGATGGTCTATCACCCTCCATGTAGAAATATCTTGCACAAGAGGTAGGTTGGCATGGTTCCAAAAGTGGGTGAAAACTTAATGCCATGGTATATAAGGTATACCAAACAAATGAGGTGGAGGGATTTTATTGGATGGAATAAATATACCCCTTAATTGGCTTGGGTTGGTATTTATCCCATGTGCTCAAATTCTCATGGGTTTGGTTTATCCAAAAGGTTGTCATGCATAAGAAATATTTCGTGGCCATTTTGGAACAATTATGGGTGGTGGATAATGGCATAATGATTTCATCACGGATTTATGAGTAGTGTAGAGGGGTACAGGTTAGGAAAAATATCATTTCCTGACCAACGCATGCACTAAATTATTTATCGAGGGTTTTGGAAATATTGCATTTGGTAACTATGCAATATTTTGCAGGTGGAGGATAATAAATGGATAAGGTGATCTTGGAGTATTTGGTGGAGTTTTCCAAGCTAGGAAAATAGGGTTCAGAAGGTAGATGGAATATTAGGATTTTCAGATCCCAATATTTAGGTTATGAGGTTTTTAGGAAAAACCTTAGCGGAGGTTTTCAGAGTGGCAAAGGAATCACCGGAGATTCTCTGGATTTATCTGAGAGAAAAGAACACGAGCGCATCATCTAGCACCAGAGGGCAAAATAATTTTGAGATACGAGAAAAAGTTTTTCGGACGTGAGAAAACACCACTAAATTTGGAATCCAATTTTTGGGGTGTTACAGACCTTCCCCCCTTAACAGGAATCTTGTCCCGAGATTCGGGGAGTTACCAAGATAATTCTTGTATGATCCATAAACCCCACTTAGAAAAACTTTTTTTTTCTACAAATTACTAGGGGTTAACATTCAGAGGGAACACCACTCAATCAGATCTCTATTAAAACATATATTTTTAAAGGTATGATATTTCTACCATACCCAATGCATTTAAAATATGGCATGGCAGGGGCTCACGCAACTCCATCAACATAGGAACTACTAGCACATTTATTAAAATTAAATCTAAAGTTTTGCTCACCAAACACAAACATGGCAAGATCAAACAAGATCTACAACCAAACTATCAGCCAACAATTGAAGATTTATCTTGGACCAATAATTAACTCAAGTTTGGGAACACAACGGTTTATGGTTTTTATTTTAGAAAAGCTGTAGATTCATCTTCATGCATACACAGGTTTTGAAAAATAACAGGGTTTCTTCTAAAAGAAAGTATCTGTGCCACCGATAATCTGGTTCACAGACACCGTGAGATAGGGCTATTCCAAAAATCATTTGCAGTGGTATGGCATAATCATTTCAACCATACCGGTTAACAAGAGAATAAGAACACCAAGTCTTATTACGAGCTGATTCGACATCAACCAGGAAGTATACAACAAACTTCCATCACAAGCTATCACAACACAAATAAACAGTCCAACAAGCTCGCCGCTTCCCACCTACCAACATAAAAGCGCCACTCAGGCTAACTACACCTAGGTTCTACTCCGCTTGACGGCCTCTGGTAGTCGGTGGAGCGCGGCCGAGACGAAGAGTGGTGTCCACATCTCCATCTCCCGCGGGGTCGAAGGACACAGGAACACCTTCGAGGATCGGAACCTGCTCTGGGACTCGTCGGGATGGGCCGGGATCTGGAAGTGGAGGTCTGCTACTTCGAGTTTGCCTGTGGGAGAGAGTGGGTGTGCTCTCCCCTAGGTATCGGTGTAGGCGGGCACGGCTGAGGTTCCTCCTTGTAGACTCGAGCTCCTCCAGCAAGAGGTTGTTAAGGTTTGTCATTGCGATGGAGTAAGCGACTTGGCTGATTAGTGCATTCTTGGCATTAGGGAATCTAGTGATGAATTCTGTTTCAGAAACCGTCTTGACATAAAATCTCCAGTAGATATTCAAAGAGTCAGCCCACAACTGAAATTCATGTTCAATGTCCCTGTAGGTCACATCCCCTTTTTCCACTTTTATGTGAGCATAATTTAACTATTCCATTGGTTGAACATCAGATTCAAGAGCCGGAATGGAGTAGAAACCTTGGTCAAAGTCAGAACTGCCAAAGAAGGGTGCCACATAATCCCACGGGTCTCGATCCTGACAAACACTAATATGATGATTTTTTCCACACTTCTCACACCTCACCCCCATATCAGTGGTTGGGTCCAGCAACTCTCTGTTCAAATTCCCAGCAGTAGGAGCAACAACCGCAGATGTCGACGGAGGTACAGAGGACCCCGCCAGCATCATGGGCAGACTAGCAGGTAGGTTAACCGAAGCAGAAGGATTGGGACTGGACTGAAGCATCTGGGAACTGTTGATAGGGATGTGAGAACTTACGTTGTTTTGCTGCGGGACAGAAGTCGGAGCTGGCAGCGGCAAATCCGAAGGGCGAGATGACGTGTTGGCAGCCATGGACAATCCACCATGCATCTCCGGCCTGTGAGCCCATCGATCTCGGGATCTGAACGCCTCCTCCTCGTCGCGACGCTTCTTCTCCAGCAAGGCACGGTCGCGAGCAAGGCGCTCTGTGTTGCGCAACACCTCAGGGCGACGGCGATCTTCCTCACGCCTCCTAGCCTCCTCAGATCTCCTCCTCTCCTCAGATCTACGCCTCTCCTCATCGTACCGATGCTGACCTTCCTCCTCTAGGCGCCTAAAATCATTTCTCCTCCACTCCTCTTCACGGCGCCTTTCTTCATCATTCCACCTCTCTTCTTCTCGCCGATCATATCCCCGTCCTCCATAAGGAGGAAGACGAGGATTGCGAAGGGGAGACCTCCGCGGATTCCCAAATCGCCTGTTCATCGGAGGAGTAGCTGCCACTTGAGCAAAGGATCTAGGATCTCCCGACCGGACTCCGCTCCACCTTGGTGGGGTTGGTGGCGATGGGGGTGGAGATATCCTCGAAGGCAAGGGGTGGATGAAGACGACCCCGCAAGTCCCAGATCTAGGGTTGATATGGATAGGAGAGACGGGAAAACTACAGGGCCGAGGCTCAGAAATCTCCCTCCCATGGACCGTAGAAGGACTACTGGGCCGTAATCCAACCTGTGCCGCCATTGGAGCAGTCCGAGCAACGTGGCCACACCCAAGGTTGACCACGTCGCACACACGTGCAAAGGACGGTGTACGACGGGACGAAACCAATCTAGATGGCCGACGTGTATACTGGGGTCCAATCTGAATCACGTACTCGGAGAGCTCCAACTGGGATCCATGGCGAATCTTCGACGGATCGGCAAGCTGGCAGGAATCGATAGGTTTTCGCATACCATCCAAAAGCGTGAGGCGATGTTGCAGCCGAGACCATGATGCGAAACCGTAGTTGCGAGCTCTCCGCACGCCATCCACCCTCGATATGTAGATCGCCTGCCACCATCGCGAATCGGGATGGTCCGGCGGCGGGTCGGTCGACGGTGGGACTCCGGCGAAAGGACTCCGGCGGTGGGGCTCTGGTGGTGGGGGTCGGTCGGCGGTCGCGAAAACGTGAGTCGCACGGAAACTATCCATCGGGGATTCGTCGTCCGCCGAGACCTTCCAACTACATGCATCTATGGTCTATGGATTAACTTATGGGATGATATATTATGTGTAAAGATTCTGTTTTGGTGCTAATTAATCCTCACAACGAATTTTTTGAACTAATAACACTACGCACTACGCACTACGCACATGCAGATATTTTGACCATGATTTGTACTTATAACATGTTCATAAAATTAGTATATGATATATAAAATAGCACAAATTCGCAAGACGAATTCAGTGATACCATTTATACATTCGCAATCTATACAATTTAGTATATATTGTTGGTTAAAATCAAGCATTAAAAATCATCATAAAAATAGTGAGCCTTATATTTTAAAATGGAGGGAGTACTTCAAAGAAAACGAGTTTATGTCCGATGAGAAATAATAATCAATTACACGTGATTAGGCTATGAGAAATATGTAATATTCACAATAAAGGAGAAGGAAGTACGTGTCCTTTTGCTCGCTGGGTCCTAGGCTCGTTGTGTAGTCGCATCTGAGGCTTGGACAGCGCCGACCCCACCACTCTGTCACTCATGGGCCGATCGATCACCTGAAGCCAGGATTTATGCTTTGTGTACGTCGTCTCTCCGAGATATGACCTCCACCCTCGAGATTCTACGTTTTTATGTACTGGGCTGGTCATGGGGAGTTGCATTACTATTTGTTTTGCTTTCCCTACTGCTGTAGTAATATTTCTCTCCTAGAAAATTTGAGGACAAAAACCCCGTGGAAAGACCTGCATGCCGAGCTAGCTATTGGCTCGAACCAGTAGTGGCCAAAAGCGTGCACTGCTCTCACGTCAAGCAGCAGTGGCGGCACAAGCGGAACATCTACTCCACCGTCCACCGTGCACGGGCGCGGCACGATGCCACGATGGGGATCCATCCATGGCAAATTGTTGTCAACCAACAGTGGAATCCGGGCCATGTGGGTGGTGGGTGGGATCGTGGGGTTGCGTTGCCCGGCCGCACGGGTGGGCCGGTTTGATTGATGGCAACGTCCCACCGTTCCGAACGCGCCACATGCATTGCATTTCATGTACACTCAATTTGTTTAGCAAAAAAAAAATGTACACTCATTTTGTACGTACTATTTTACCTGCTGGCCTCATTTTATCAGTGAAGGTACTAAAATCAAAAACAGGGAAGGGGAACAACCAACTCGCTCCTGTGCGGCTGCGCTGAGCCGCATCGGGGCGCCGCCGGCCGCCGCACCCAGGAGCCCTTCTGCCTGCCCCCTCTCTCCTCGCCGCCTCCAGGAGGGTTGATGGGCAAAGCCCGTTCGGCACGGCGGCGACGCGGCTTCAAGCTCACGACGGGTCTGGGGATTTCGACAACATCGTTCGATCCGTCTTTTCCGACGGCGCAGCGACAAGACGGCGGTGGTGGAGGGCGGCGGCGGTCGGGGCGCGTCGCGGCTGGCCTGTGTGGCGGCTGGGAGGCTGCCGGCTGCCCTCGGCGCTGCGGGCCCGATCTGGGTTCTTGTGGGCCGGGAGGGCCGCGGGCGGCTGGCGCGGCTGATCGTCGGCTTCGGAGGTTGCGTGCGGAGGTGTCGCTGGCCTGCAGCTAGTGGACGCCGGGGCGGCGGCCCTGGGCATCGAGTTGGCGACCTCCTCCTCCGCTGGAGGTGGTCGGTCAGATGGCTGCTTCGAGCGGCGGTGGCTTGGTGTGGTTGATCCCGGGATCCCACGCCCAGTCATGGAGCTCCCAGTGGAGCGTGTGGTGGAGGACGACGGCGAGCGGTGGCACGTCGGGATGACGGTCCCGGAAGGTGGTGTTGGCGGTCTGCCCGGTATGGCAGAATAGCTGGATGTCGGGGCGGCGGCCCCGAGTGATGTTGTGGGCTCTTCGGAGGGTTGGCTTCTTCATCCTTGCTCGAGCGTCCCGTGTCTGCACCTCCCATTGTAGTCACGACGTTTTCTCTCTGGCGGTGGTGTTTGACCTTCTGTCTTGACGTTTTTTGTGATCTGATGTTCTTGAGATTGTGTGGGCTCTGCCCCGTGGTGTTGGGTTTTGTTGTATGGTTTTTGTCCGGTTTCTCGCACTAATAAACCGGACACCTTCTTCTTAATTAATGAAAACGACAAAGTTTTTGCCTTCGTTTAAAAAAAAGTACACTCAATTTACGCCCAAGCCATCTAAAACAGAATTCCTTTGAAATGATAGCACAGCTTGATTTGCAAACTGCTCGTGCATATTTTACGGACCCATAGACCTGACATGAAAAAATGTGGTACGCACGATTTGACACCGCCGCAGCGATCTTCTTCTTCAGTTCTTCTCCAAGTCCAACCAAAGAGGGAAGCAGCAAGCAGCTGTCATGAGTAAGCAATCCAGGTTCAGAGTAACCACATCGATCAAGACCAGACATAACTCTACAAATTCGGCAGCCGTACGATCAGGACAAACAAGATTCATGGCATGGCTGGATCCCCTGGAACTTAGGGCCTCTTTGGATTGAAGGGTTTTCATAGGAATATTGGAGGATTCCAATCCTTAGGATTTTTTTTCCTAAAGAAGCCCTTTGGATCAAAGGAATGACACCTCCAAAATACCTATGGATAGCATTCCTACACCTCAATCCCATAGAATTTTCAACATCCACTCTAACCTCCTTTTTACACTCATTCGCGTAGGATCGAGGCATTTCTCCTGTGCTTTTCTTGTGTTCCATCCAAACGACCATTTGTTTTCGTCTGTTTTTGTAATCCTCTGTTTTGCAACTGCAATCCTATCAAATTCCTCTGTTTTTTCAATTCCTATGTTTTCTAATCCTGTGATCCAAAGAAGCCCTTAGCTCCCTCCTCCAGCGGTGCGTCCGTCGCGAGTGAGCATGTGCGAGGTAGCCAGGTCCTCTCCTTGTATAGTAGGTTTAGTAGTAGGTCTTCCTGTAGGTTTCCCCTAGTGGAGTTTGGCGACATGCCGGTTTGGGATCTGTCGCTGGAGCACGCAGGCTGGCAGCGGTATTCGTCCTCGCCATGGTGCTTCGGAGGTCGAAGCTGAAGTTGGGGATGGACGAAATCATTGTATTCCCGTTCAATAAGCCTGTGTAGTCAGAGTCGGTAGCTCCTCGGATCGAGTGGAGGGGTACCAGCTGCTCTTCCTATCTTCTTGCCGTTGCCATGGTGGTGGAGGTGAGGTGGGGGACGAGCAGTTTCTTGGCAGATCTAAAGGAGATCAGGTGAAGCTTCGTCTTCCTGGTTCAGCGGCATCCACGCTCAAGGAGGATTTCCGGCCTGATGTTTTTGAGGTTGCTCTTGGGAGAGCGCATCAGCAACAACGATTCATTGGAAGCTACGCCGCCCATGATGGTGGTCGAAGGGCGGTCTTCTTCGGGGGCTATGCCGCCCACTGCCGTGGTCGATTGGCGGTCTTCTTGCCGTCGTTGCTTTTTCTGGTCGAATGGCGACCCATATATTTCCTCCCGGCCTCTGAGCCTGAGGGGAGGCAGTGGCACTTCTTCATGGCGTCCATGGTTTCCATGGAAGCTTCGTCGTCCCAAGTGACGTAGTTCCCGACGGCGGCGAGGTGCTTGTCAGGGAGAAGCTTTGGTCCGGATTGCTTTCTCCATTAGGTACTTGGGGCCCTCTTTGCAAAAGACAGAGAACAATTTGTAATGTCCTATTTCCTTTGGATCTTTTTGTAAGATGTACTGAGCTTATCATAATATAAGTGTGGTCTTTTATGTTAAAAAAAAAGAAGCCCTTAGCTGGAAATCATGCGGGGGGACTGAACTCCAGTTCCTACGGTTTCTTTATCGTCCACTCCTCCTCCAAACCATGATCATGTGGACAACAGCCGTTGGATCGAAACAAGGGTGCCTGCGTGCGTGCCTGCTGTCACGAGTTTTATCAGGTCTTTGAGTAGATTTCGAATTTCCCCTTTCCGCTGGCACGGCGCAACAGGCAATTTCATAGGGGTGGCTTGTCTGTTTGACCCAAATAATGAAGTTGGCAAAGCATGTGGTTTAGTTTGCCATATCTTGTCGCTCAAACAGAAGATCCGGCGCTAGCTTGTGTGAGCTGCGTCCCAACCCAAGGCAGCAGTGCAGTGCGATGATGCGTGCAAGCTCTGCTTTTGCGATGCTTTGCACGCAGGACGCAAGATTTCAATCAGCTCGGGTGCACGCGAGCATGCATCATCATCATCATTCCGATCCATGCACACGCTCGCATCCTTGACCTTCCTACTGCAAGTCACGGCCCATCCTGCATGCACGTGCGATGTCAGTCGGAGGCTGGGGGGTCCCCGTCAGGTTGTGGCTTGATACGAAACCTTAACTAATCCGGTATTCGTGTGACTAGTAATTGGGTGCATTCCATTCCACGTGTCGTCGCATCAAACACCCATCTAAGAGGATCAAGGAGAGGACGGACGTATGCTTATTTTCTCACACTGATGATGCTGATCTAGTCGCAAAAGGCATCCCCGCCACTTGTACTCTAAGATAAGATGACAAAATATTATGGATCTGGTGGGTGTTCTAAACAAAAAAGTTGTTCTACCTTTTGACCTCATTGGCCACCGCATCCATTAGTAGGAGTATTAGAGAAATCAACTCCCCTAAAGTAGTACGGAGTACAAGATTAATCATGCATTCGCGCTTGCATTTCAAATACTGTATTTTGTAGTGTCGGAACTCGGAAGGTGGTGTTCTTCTCCGGCCTTGTCAGCTGGCTCCTACTCCTTTCGTACTCCCTCCGTTCACTTATATAAGACGTTATAGCATTTAATAGATTTATGTATTTTATTATCTATTTAGTCTACTTTTTAGTGTGTTGATTCACTTATTATAGTATGTATCTAGTTCACTTAAAAATGTTCAAAACATTTTATATGTGTGAACAGAGGGAGTAGCTGTGTGATTCTGCCGATAGCCGGAGACCACCTTCGAAAGCATCGCACGGGTTGGGACATATTTTGCTTCTTTAAAGGACGCAACACTAATTCTACACATATTTTCTCATACTGTCATACATAGATGTTCCGCCCTGTCATACATCTATCGGTACTAGCTAGTAGTTGCACGATCGATGTCATTGGGAGAATTTGCTTCTCATCAGTCAATGATGAGAAGCTCTCGATCCCTAATTGCAGGAGCTAGCAGCGTGGCAAAAAAAGGCACTGATGAGAAGCTCTCGATCCCTAATTGCAGGAGCTAGCAGCGTGGCAAAAAAAAAAAAAAGGGAAAACGTTCGTCTCGTATACACTCATGTGTACACTTCATACACAGCCGTTGTTGCCGTACGTGCACCCAAACATTCATAGGAGTTGGGGAGATTCTCCATCTATCAGTATAAACAGTTAAAGCATCTTTAGATGGTAAAAAAACGCGTCGGTGCTCAAAAAACTGTTTTTTTTAGCGTTCGAGAGTCGTGAAACAGAGGTCCAATAATAACGTGTGCTAAAAAAAAATATCCAGCGCCCATCAAAAGATGGTATCCTGCGCTCCAAATTTGGAACGCCGGCTACAACGTGCTGCGAAATTGGTAATCAAAACGCGAAGAAAAACTGCCAGTTGAATCTTCCACGCGCGAAGCAAAGCGAGAAAAGAAAGCCATGGCGATGTCCATCTCGCTCGCATGCCTGGCCCTCCCACCCGTCCTCCAGTCCATCCCTTCCGGCGTCTGTTTCACGCCGGTGGCGGGCGGCGAGGACGAGTCCTGGTCCTCCAACATCGGCCGCCGCAGCAGCTACCGTTCCATGCGCAACATCCGTGATATCGACCTATTTCCCGTTGACGCCATCGCCTCTCGCATGGCCGCCACCGGCTACGACCGCGAGTGCGTGCAGGTCTACGCTTCTGTCCGCATGCCGGTCGTCAACTCCGCGCCTCGATCACCATCGGGAAGATCCAGCGGCTCGAGTGGGTCGTCCTCCAGCCCAAGATCCGCAGCCGCAGTTGGTCGTGGCCAACACTCTCTCTCCAGCGCCGCCACGCGCCGCGATGACCACGGCCCCTGCGGATGATCACGAGCGGTGCAGCCGGCGAGCTGCTCCCCTCGCCCAGCTTGGAACGGTGGTTGAAGGGCCTGGTAGTTTTTTATATTTTGGTTTAAGGACTTTTTTTTTTAAAACTTTGGACCTATTTGTAATTTTAATTACTGAACCCCTCGCCCAATTATACATCGTCTGATAAAGCGCTGCAGTAGCGCGCTGTGTTTTAACGCGTGTGGAAATGCGGTCACCGGCCATGCGCACTAAAACAACAAAAGTGACGCTCAAAACACATTTTAGCGCGCGGTATTTTTGGGAAAAACGCTACGGATCCTCCGGACGATGGAACGGTTCCATCGTCCGGGTCGCTCTCGCGCTCGCTCGTTTTCCAACTGTCGCCATCACCATGGGCCCCGCGTCTTATCTTTTCCCCTCCCTTTCTCTCTCCCAACGCCAAGGAAAGCTCGCAACCACGCCCGCCCCATGACTCTGCTCCCGCCGCCGCCGGAGCATGCACCAGCTACCGCCCGCATCGGATCCCGGCCACGCCGGAGCAGGCAGCCGCTGCCGTCCGCACCGGATCCCGGCCGTCGCAACCGGCTTCGACCGCCGCCACCTATTCTCCGCGACATGGACGCCATGGCCGCCGGCCCAAGCCTGCATGTCCACCTATTCTCCGCGCGTGCCTCCCTGCAGGAGCTCTGACCACGACCCCCTCGATCTCAAGCCCTCCTTCGCCGTCCTCATCAGCTCCAACCCCGACATGCGCTGCTCCCGACGCCAAGCACCGCTGCCGGCTCCCCGCAGCCATAGGAGGCGGTTGCTGCAAGGGAACGACGGTAGGAAGACCTCCCGCAGAGATGCGGTGGTAGGTCTGGCTCTGCAGGCCGTCGTTCTTATTCTGGTAGACACTGGCTTTTTTTTTGCTGCATACGGCGTCCGGCGTTGCTACAATAGGTTAGAGGGTTTTGCTACTTTAGTTGGCATGTGTTGCTACTTTTGTTTAATATTTTTGCTACAGCCGATCTCCATGGTTTTGCTACGTCGTATTTTGCTACCATAGTTTACTGATCTTGCTACAATATGATAATTTTTCTGCTACGTGGTCTACGCCGAGGTTTTTTCCGGCGAGTCTCCGTGGAGTTTTCCCGGCAAAGTTGGTTTTGCTACAATAGACCATTTTTTTGCTACAACCAGCGAACTCTCCGACGAGGTCTAGTGTGTTTTCCTATTTTATGTTCTTTTGCTACATGTAGTACAAATCTAGACTTTTTTCTGCTACCGTAGCAAAATCGGGATTCAGAGGAGCTATTTTAGGGCTCAAAATATTTTTGCTACATGTAGCAAAAATCGGGACTTTTTTTTTTTGCTACCGTAGCAAAAGCGAGAATTAGAAGCTGGTTTGAGGACACGTGGCACGAGGGGGAGCAGGACGATGGGAGCTCCCCCATCGTCCGGGGGACGCCGCCCTATTTTTGGGCCTTTGTTGAAGATTCTGTTAGACACATCTCTTCTTTGCTAGCAAGTGGCTCGCCAAACATGGAGGATAAGGTTAGATTTTCTTATGGGCTCTCGAGGCCATATATTTCACTGCCTAGTCCAACACAACAAGCATATTTTGATACACGGGCACATCCGCACAGGTACTTTTCACACGCCAATTAGTTGGCAATTACGGCCGGGTTCGCTTCATACTAATAGCCGATCGACACGTACGTTTAAAAAAAAAAGTCGCATGTGCAGTCCGGAGACGCGTCAGAGTCACCCATCGGTCGGCAGTACCGAGCAATGCCTTGCTTCAAAAATCAAAATGCAGCTGGCGATCGCCGAGAGGTTTCTATCATGAAAGACCAAGATGACCAGCACTCATGTCAACTTGACAAAAAAACAAACTAGGAAGCGGTTCTGAGACCCGAATTAACATGTGAACGTGTCACGTGAAGACGAGATATACGCAAAGTAGTTTCGATTTGGCAAATCGATAAGCACTGTACCGCGCGCGGTCCCCTGCGAGCGTTGGCTAGCCACGCACCTTGAGCTCTCTTCTCTAGGATGCATGCATGCACAAAAAGTAAAAAAAAAACTGATATCAACCTGCATTAAATTGTAAATTCGAAAATTTAAAATGTTTTGTAGCTTAAATCGTTTATGCGATTTATGATCCGTTTTTACTATTGGACTAGTCGCGTCGAGATCTTCGAAACTAGATCCCATATTGATATGTTCCGACGATATTTTTTTTACCCAAAAGCTACCAACCTACTAACACGTGATTTAACAGGCAGTACTATGTAAGTTACCATCCCAAGCATCGACTAATTTTTGGTTTGAAACTATATCTCACGTTTAGTTGTTCTTTTCGATTTTTCCGAGTTTTGAAGTTGAGTGGATAATTCATCGGTCTAGGGTGGCTAATATCAGTCTAGGGTGGATAACTAAATCACTACTCGGTGGGTAACTTCATTATTACTGGGTGTATAACTCCATCGGTCTAGGGTGGCTAACACCATCAGTGTAGGGTGGGTGACTACATTCGTCTAGAATGGTAACTTTATCACTATTGTGTGGTAACTCTATCAGTTTAGGGTGGTAACATCATCACTACTTGGTGATAATTGTATCAGTTTAGAGTGGATAACTCGTTTAGTCTAGGATGGGTAACTCGTTTAGTCTAGGGTGGATAACTTCATTAGTCTAGGTTGCGTAACTCCATCACTACTAGGTGGGTAACTTTATCAGTTTAGCTGGGTAACTTCATCAGTTTAGGGTGGGTAATTCCATCACTACTTAGTGGTAGATCTATCAGTTTATGGTGGATAACTTTATCACTAATAAGGGGTTGGCAAATCCATCACTGCTGGGTGGGTAACTCCATCACTGCTGGGTGGTAACTCCATACTACGGGGTGGTAACTCTATAGTCTAGGATGGATAACTCTATCACTATTGGGTGGGTAACTTTATATGTTTAGGGTGGGTAACTCCATCACTACGACGGTGGTAACTCCATCGGACTAGAATTGGTAACTCCATTAGTTTATATGATGGCAACTTTATCATTTGGGGTGGGTAACTCCATCACTACAAGGTGGTAACTCTATTAGTTTAGGGTGGGTAAGTCTATCAGTACTGGGTGATAACTCCATCACTACGGAATGGTAACTCTATCAGTCTAAGGTGGGTAAATTCATCAGTTTAGAGTTGGTAACTCTATCACTATTGGGTGGGTAATTCATCGGTTTAGGGTAGGTAACTCTATCACTACTGGATGGATAATTTCATCAGTTTAGGGTGGGCAACTCCATCACTACGGGGTGATAATTCTATCAGTCTAGGATGGGTAACTCCATCACTTGTGGGTAACTCTATCACTACTGAGTGGGGACTTCATCAGTTTAGGGTGGTAACTTCATTACTGTCGGGTCGGTAACTTTATCAGTTTAGGTTGGGTAACTCCATCACTGTGGGATGGTAACTCTATCAGTCTACGGTGGGTAACTCTATCAGTTTAGGGTGGGTATATCTATAACTACTGGGTAGGTAACTTATCAGTTTAGGGTGGTAACTCCATCGCTACGGGATGGTAACTCTATAAATCTAGGATAGAATAGTCGTGGATGAAACGTAGTCGAAGTAGTCGTACTCAGGTCGTCGTCGTACGTGCACCGGTAAACAACGTGTCGTGTCGGTAGTCGGTCACGGTCGTCGTGGAAGTAAATCTTGTCGTTCCGTTCTTCGTGGTCGAATGGGTTCACGATGTCGTCGTGTGGGACTTGGCGTACCCACGACGGTCGTCGTCCTTGTCGTTGCACAACACTGGTCGTCGGGGTTCACGACATCGTGGAAGATCTTGTCGTGTCGTCATTCACGATCGTCAGGGTTCACGGCGTCGGGTTCGGACACGGAGAACTTGCGTCGGGACGGAAACGAAAAGGCACACGACGGGGACGTGCAGCGGGGTTGTCGGCCACGGACACGGAGGCGTCAACGAAACGGAGAACTCGTCGGTCCATGGTCGTCCTCGGGTCGGCAGGGAACATGGCACCGGGGCCGTACTCGACACGGCAGTGGCAAGAGGTGACTGCCGGAGCGGGGCCCACATGTCAGCCTCCCATGTTCTTTCCCCTCTCTACTACTTCTTCATGTGGTCTCTCTGCCCTTCCTGCCTGGCGTGGTGAACGAGAACGACTGCAGGTCGTGCACTTCCCTCGTAGCCGCCGCCGAGCTCCACCTCGCCGTGCACGGCTTCGGCCGCCACAAGGACGCCGTGTGGCCGGTGGCTGGCCCGCCCGACTGCACGCCTCATCAACCGCGCCCTGCCTGGCGCGTTGCAAAGGAGATGACGGTGGACGGCGCGACATTCCGGCGCAAGACGCCCGCGTCCACCGCGGCCACCCGGGCTACCAGCTGATCGAGTCCGACGAGGTGCGGCGGTTCGACGTCCGCGCGCGCCTGCTAGACCCCGACGCCGCACTCGGGGCGTTGTGCGCGGCGAGGACCTGCACGCACCGCGAAAGACGTGGTCTGGCGCGCTCCAGGTGGGCGCGAGGGAGCGGCGCTCTGTCCAGGAGGCTCCCGACGGTTCCACGCGAACGAGGTCGGAACTTCGAGGATCTGGACGAGGAAGATGGGGCGTGGGGGAGGGAATCAAACGGGCGGCGGACGGGAACCTAGGGTCGCTGGAATCTGCCCCGGCGACCATCCAAGGCGGCGGCGGACAGCGATGCACACGGGGGCAACTACACAGAGCACCAGGGAGAGGGGAAAAGGGTCCACCCAAACCAGAAGGACGCCACAAGGACGCCGTGTGGCCGGTGGCTGGCCCGCCCGACTGCACGCCTCATCAACCGCGCCCTGCCTGGCGCGTTGCAAAGGAGATGACGGTGGACGGCGCGACATTCCGGCGCAAGACGCCCGCGTCCACCGCGGCCACCCGGGCTACCAGCTGATCGAGTCCGACGAGGTGCGGCGGTTCGACGTCCGCGCGCGCCTGCTAGACCCCGACGCCGCACTCGGGGCGTTGTGCGCGGCGAGGACCTGCACGCACCGCGAAAGACGTGGTCTGGCGCGCTCCAGGTGGGCGCGAGGGAGCGGCGCTCTGTCCAGGACGCTCCCGACGGTTCCAGGACGCGAACGAGGTCGGAACTTTGGGGATCTGGACGAGGAAGATGGGGCGTGGGGGAGGGAATCAAACGAGCGGCGGACGGGAACCTAGGGTTGCCGGAATCTGCCCCGGCGACCATCCAAGGCGGCGGCGGACAGCGATGCACACGAGGGCGACTACACAGAGCACCAGGGAGAGGGGAAAAGGGTCCACCCAAACCAGAAGGACGCCACAAGGACGCCGCCTCTGGCCGGTGGCTGGCCCGCCCGACTGCACGCCTCATCAACCGCGCCATGCCTGGCGCGTTGCAAAGGCGATGACGGTGGACGGCGTGACGTTCCGGCGCAAGACGCCTGCGTCCACCGCGGCCACCCGGGCCACCAGCTGATCGAGTCCGACGAGGTGCGGCGGTTCGACGTCCGCGCGCGCCTTCTAGACCCCGACGCCGCACTCGGGGTGTTGTGCGCGGCGAGGACCTGCGCGCGCCGCGAAAGACGTGGTCTGGCGTGCTCCAGGTGGGCGCGAGGGAGCGACGCTCTATCCAGGACGCTCCCGACGGTTCCAGGACGCGAACGAGGTCGGAACTTTGGGGATCTGGATGAGGAAGATGGGGCGTGGGGGAGGGAATCAAACGAGCGGCGGACGGGAACCTAGGGTTGCCGGAATCTGCCCCGGCGACCATCCAAGGCGGCGGCGGACAGCGATGCACACGAGGGCGACTACACAGAGCACCAGGGAGAGGGGAAAAGGGTCCACCCAAACCAGAAGCTGGCCGCGGATACGTCGCAGTATTCGGGGAAGACTGAGGAGGTCGGATGCGACGAGATCGACGGCGGCGAGCACCGGCCGGCCGGTGGTGTCCCCGCTATCACGTACTCCTCCGCTTCCGCGCCGCGCAGCCTACGTGCACACAGCCGGCCGGATCGAAGCATAGGCGCCACGTTGACGAGGCCCAGACCGCGGGATCCCATACGGACGCTCGGGGACGGCCGGCTAGCGCGGCGCGACAGCCGCAGAGCCGGGAGGAAGCTGCGGCGCGTGTGTGGCGACCGGCGGGGTCGTGGTCGTGCGGGAGAAGAGGAACAAGAAAGGAGAGAAATCTGGCCGTTGACCTGCGATCCGACGGTTCGCGAAGGTGCGTCGAGTTACGCTTCTAATTAGATTTACCAGAGATATATAGAGACCCGAGAGGGCTGGGGATGCGACCATGCGAGACAGGTCATGTGACGGTGCAGAGTCTGAGGCACCCAGTCCGGGCACTACATGCTCTGGGCTTTTTGTGAGTAGTTTTCAATGTGATCTTCTTGGAAGCGTGCTCATTGAATTATGGGAATCAGATCATCAGACGAGCTTAATGTGTCTACGTAGATCCGTTGTATATACTGGCATGAGTAGGCATTGCGTGCGTGCAGTGCAGTGCAGGCACCTGTCTCTGTGTGTGTGATGCAAGCTACTGCTGGAAGTATCTTTGGTGGAGGGGGGAACAGATCGAGAAGAAGATGACTTCACGCATTTGGGCAAATCAAACAAAAAAAAATCGATCACTTTTGAAAATGGCCAAGACTGCTTGATGAGTTAATGGATACTCAAAAGGCCAAAAGTACCCCAACTGGCAATCACATGACTCAAAAATAGTACAGTAGCTAAATCGTCCTTTAGGATTTCAGCATGCATAGACGAAATAAACAAATCACTTGATTTGACCACACAACTAAAAGTAGCATGCAGTGGTAGGTCAGATGCCTGTGAAGTGTGGTGTGGAGGAGGAGCTAGCTATTCCATCGATCTATATACCCATCCCTGACCTGAAACTGATAGACAGATGGGAGAAGGGGGCTGGCCTCGCCTGGTAGTGCAGTGGTACGGCGCAAATTAAGCTTGTGCCCTGCAGCGCTCTGTGCATAAATCAATTAATTAAGGTGGCAATCAATCAAAGGACAACGCCAGCACCATCGATCACGCACCCGACCGACTGACCCTGCAATCCTGCATTGTTTCTGATCAGTTAATTATGCGCACGAGCAACACTGATTTAATCAGTCACCTTGATAATGATTTGGTCCTGGCTGGACACACAAGGTCGACGCGATATGGCCGCTGTGATGGCGCCGGCGACACCGCTGTCTGTCTGCGCATGTACGCGCGCGACGGAGACCGCTGCTCGGTGATGCGGCGGCAACCGCGCTTTCCGTCGCGCCTCCGCTGCTCCCGGCCTCGACGGCAACGTCCGTCGATGGCTCCGTCCCAACTATACATGACCTTGATGTAAAGCATGCAGAGCACCAATGCAAGGAGGTGCTGTGAGATATACTCAGCTCCAAATCCACACGATTTCGGTCCAGTTCTTTTGTCAGCTTAAAAAATAAGCTGCCCCCTCCTCAGTTTCTCTTATAAGCCACCCGGCTTATTATTTAGAGCTTATAAACTAGCTTAGTTATCCACGCGGATTAAGGGCAAGGCCCAACGCCCATGAAAATTATTTGGGATTTCGTCCACCTAGGCTTTCATCTAGACATATCGCTGGCGTGTCCTTCCCGGGTTAGTAGCTCGTATCGGCATCTGTCGCCTCCCTCGCCCAGTACCTCGTAATGCCTCTACATGGCGAATTTTGTGCAAATCGCTAACGCCCCCGGCTAATTTATCTAGTTTTAGGGTCATGTCCATGTATCATTATTTCAATTTTAAATCACTTAAAACGTGAAAATGGGAAAGAAACACGCCGGACAAAATGGGGGACGTCATTGGTTGCACTGACTGAAAGGGGGGACGGTTTCTGTCCATGGCACCACTCAAACCGAGCAAAACAGACACATTCCGTGTCTCTTTTGTGTCCCCGTGTTCTACATGCATGATCGAGTTCTTCTGCTCTATTTTCTTGTATGCTTCCGTCTCATTGTAATTTTTCTCTCGGCGGTATTATTTGGGATTTAACGGTCCGGCGATCGTCGGATTGTCTTGCATATTTGGGCACATCTCACGTGTGCTACCAGGTACTTCGGTAAGCAACTAGGAGATGTTAGTTTGCCCTTTCTAGTCGAGAAAATTACTGTACATTTCGAGGGTTTGTTGATTTGATCTCACTGTAGTGGGGTCACGAAGTTTAGTATGGATGATGAGATTTTCATGTCTCCATTTCCATACACCGATAGTTAAATAACGAACGAGATAATCATGCTCATGATTAAATAGGTAGCGAATGGTTTGCAGCGCAACCATCACCGTAATTTAGTAAGGACGTTACAAACGTCTAGCTTGTTTTTACCGTGAGTGATGGTGTGGTATATACTAGTATAGCCCAGTTTTACAATAGAGGATGCATGAGATTGTAAAGCAAGTATTTTGGATGAAACATAATCGACTACATGCATGAATCCACAAACAGTACTGCACTTTGTTACACTAAGCTCCATTGGATAAACATGAGATATCATAGAGTGGAATATTGTAGGACCTAATTATAGCTTATGAAGTTATGATGATGGCAAAAGTTCCAAATATACACTAAAGCGAAGGAAGAAAGATATAGATCCGTGCTTAAATATCCAATATTGTCTCCTCGCCCGTAATCTATTGTCCCCCCCATTCTTGGCCCATGGCAGTTTGTCCCATGTGACTGGATTTTCCGCACTCCCTCTCACGAAAGAAGCTAGGTCAGACAGCAGGATACAATTCAAAGTAGTTCCAACGAAAGCTAGTAATTAAAAAATTTATTAAGCAATACTATCTTGAGGGCCACCAACTAATCATGCACACCAATCATATTAGCGGACCAAATTAGCTTTAGAACTATATGAATGCATGGTCCATGGATTAACTTACGGGATAATATATTCACCCTGACTTTTCCGAACTAATAACACTGCACACATACAGACAGTTTAACTTTTCGCAGGGAAAATCGTTTAAAATGCACGAAAGATGCGACCTACGGCGCCGAGTTCTCCACGGAACCGGCTCCTCTAACATTGAGGAGCAAAGTTATTTAATTTTAATATGATTCAAATTACTTTGTAAAGTATAAATTTAAACTATACATTTACCGTCATTGCATGCAGTAAAAAATATAATGTAATTTATTTTGGTTTAAGTGATGTATGCTACAGTTTAATAATCTACAGTACGTAAAACATAAGTTTAGGCTATAGTTTCCTGACTTTGCTTCCCTTTTTCCCCTGACTTTGCTCCTCAACGTTAGAGGAGCCGGTTCCGTTCTCCACTAGCCATGGATTAATGAGCTAGTCCGCCCGCCTTTCTTCATGAAAAAATAAAGAGGACATTGACATGACGTTACATTGTATAATGTGGTACTTCAAAGGAAGTGAGTTTTGTTAGCGGCAAATGGACATAAATAACCATAAAGAGAAATAAATTTAAAATGTAAACGTCTGTCGAAACTATTTTACGAAACTAACCTTTTGATAGCCCCTGACAGCAAGGCGCTATGCTCTACGTAATAGCGGCTTAAGCGTGGCGGCTGCAGGGTCAAGCGACGTGTATGTCCGATAGACATAATTGTCGGTTGCAGTTTTCATTACACGTGCTTAGGCTATGTGAAAATATAGTACTCCCTCCGTTCCATAATATAAGATGTTTTAGGCCTTTTCCACATTCGTATTTGTACCACATGTATCTAGACATGTTTTAGTGTATGTGTTCACCCACTTTCCATTCTTTTAGTCCGAATCTAGACAATATGTGAAACATCTAAAACATCTTATATTGTGGAACGGAGGGAGTACTAGTTTTGAGAAAAAAGAAAGGAGAAGGAAGTACGTGTCCTTTTGCTCGCTGGGTCCTAGGCTCGTTGTGTAGTCGCATCTGAAAGGCGAAAGAAAGGGCTGGACAGTGCGTGCCGACCCCACTACTACTCAGTCATTCATCATCCTGTCGTCTGGGCCGATCGATCACCTGAAGCCAAAGAATTTATGCTTTGCTGATGTACGTCGTCTCTCCGAGATATGACTCCACCCTCGAGATTCTACGTTTTTGTGTACGTCGTCTCTCCGAGAAAATTTGAGGGCAAGAACCCCGGGAATCCCCAAAATCCCGTTGGCTACTACGTACGTGCGCTACACCGCGCAAGTTGCGACCGCACGCACGGCGTGGCGGGTGTCGCGCGCCACGATGGGGATCCGGGCCATGTGGGTGGTCTCTCTCGTGGGGTTTGCGTTGCGCGGCCGCACGGTTGGGTTTGATGGCAACGTCCCACCGTTCACTTGACGCACAACGCACCACATTTCTTATACTCCCTCCGGATCCGTTTATTTTATACTTACTTAGTATAAATTTTGTACTAAGCGAGTGATATTTTTTATGGATCGGAGGGAATACTACACTTGATTTACACCTAGATAACTTTGAAATGATGGCGGCATAGCTTTGCAAACTACTCGTACACATTTCTCATACCAGCAGCGATGCGCGCATGAAGGTCATTTTTCTCTTATGGCGCACATGGCATCATCGCAATAATGTTATCCGTGGTGATGGTAAAGCATCCTTTTCTCCGGAATTATTTGGAAACTCTAAAACTTGTTGGGAAAACATTTGATTCATCTTCAAAGATGACATGCGACCCTTGAATCTGATTGTATGCGTGCGTTGCAAATTCAATCGTCATCTTCGATTGACCGTTCGTCGTTCTGGTGTTTATATGTTGAAGGGCAAGGCTGCCGAAGGTCTTCTCAGAAATTGAAATGCGAAAGGTCGATCGGGTGAGCATCATGGTAGTGCATAGCTTAGCGTAATTAGGTAAATGTAATTCTAATGGTCTCCTACATGAGTCAGCTCCGACCTAGTGTTGGAATTGATCACAAACAATTGTAAAAACATTATTATAAAATGAATAAAGCTCACTCTTCGCTCAAAAAAAAAACATACTCGTACATATTTGTATCATTTTATGGGCCGATCACCTCTGCTTCTTCACTTAACACACTAAATTACATAGTGGCTTCCTGGCAAATTGACTTCCTCCTAAAAGTAGCTCGAAATTAACCCATAGACATGACATGGAAAACGTGGCACACACCGCAGCGATGATCTTCTTCTCCAAGTCCAACCAAAGACAGCACACCATATAGGGAAGCAAGCAGCTGTCATGAGTAAGCAATCCAGTTTCAGAGTAACCACATCTATCAAGACCAGACAGAAACCTACAAGTCTTATAATTCGGCAGCCGTACGATGCGGAAAAACAAACAAGATGCATGGATCCCCTGGAACTTAGCTGGAACTTATGCCGGGGGACTGGATTCCAGCTCCTAAATAAAAGGCTAAAATATAAAGCTGCTATGCGGTCTCTGTAATCTGTATCCTCCACTCCGTGAAGCAATGATCATGTGGATAAAATACAGCCGTTGGAAACAAGGGTGCGTGCATGCCTGCTGTCACTTCGAGATCTAATTTTGTCAAATGGAGATGGAGCCGTACATGACGAATCTTTTATTTCAGGTCTTTGAGCAAATTTCGAATTTCACCCGCTGGCACAAGTGCAACTGGCAATTTCATATCGGGGGCTTGTCCGTTGACCGAAATAATAACGAAGCTGGCAAAGCATGTGGACGTGCGGTGGTTTAGTTGGGACTAATTTGCGATATCTTCTCGCTCAGTCAGTAGGAAAGCTGATTTGAAGTTCGTGTGCTACGTGTTCAAAAGTTGCTCCTTACATTTTTCAAAAAAAAAAAAATTGCTCCTTACAGCAACATGTAGTTTACTTGAGAAACCATGGTCGGCGGGTGGACAAAAAAAAAAAGATCGATCAAATTAAAAACGCTGGATTAGGCCTTCTGCACTACCCTATCTGTACCAAATTAAGTGACGTCACAAAGGGTGAGTTAAGCTAGTATAAATTTGTATACAAATAGCGTCAATTAAATCAGGAGTAATTTTCACTGATTATTCTATATCCACGTTATACTAGTTAAACTTCAAATCAGTTTTCCTACTGAGTGAGCGATATATCGCAAATTAATCCCGACTAAACCGCCGCCCGCATGCTCTACCAACTTCATAATTTTGGTCTACACACAAGCCCCCTCTATGAAATTGCCAGTCAAGTCATGCACTGTTGGATTTATACCGCAATTTTTCACCTATGATTTTTATGTTGGACGCAACTCACATTTTCACTTGCAAGTGACGTTGCAACTGAGAATAATGCTCCGGACAGTTGGATTGATTAATCTGTAATTCTTACCAGTCATGAGTTCCAACATGGGTAACAATCGAGATTCTATAACATTACCTCACTATAAAACAGGTAAATTCTCACTCGACTGAGAATTAGACACGCTTTTTTTAAATGGAGGCAAAGGTCTTTCCACTTTGGACAGTGTTGAGCGTCTTTCGTAGGATATGGGAAAATTCCTCCCCCTCCCAGGACTTCTGATCTTCACAAAATATAAAATCTCGTCCGTCGGACCCTTGCAGAATAAATCCCACCCGCGTAGCAGATGTTTGTACTGCAGCAACATCATGGCAACATTTTCGTCTACCGGTGAGCGAGAACGTACACAAATATTTGCAACATTTCAAATACGAGTATACTAGAAAAATATGATTATGCCGCAAATCCCCATTTGTCACACCAAAACCCCATCATTTGTACCAATATTTGCCACAAATGTCAAAACATGCATGCAACATGACATACCAACGTTTGGAGTAGTAAAAAGCACCCGTGTTTGGACATTTTAAAAACACCCATGCAACATAAAAAAAATCATGAAAACAACCTTATGTTCGAGCTCTGATTTCGTCAGATCATGCTCGTCGACTACAAATATGGCTTGCCTAAGCCCGTTGGTGTTGGATCTGGTCAACATGGAATCATTTTGTTAACCACCTGTCTTCCCAATCTCAAAAAATGGCGACAGATCCCATGCGCAGCAGTTGAGGACTTTGGATAGGTCCCAGCGAATTTTGGAAGGGGGGGGGTGGGGGGGGGGGGGGGGGGCAGGGCGACTACACGGTCCGATGGAGGAGACGGTGGAATGGCTGCAAAAGTCGAGGCACTCATTAGTTGCGTGATGGGTCCTAACACCGATGTAGCATGGAACATGGTTCATGTCATTGGCACGGGAGGGATGTGACGACAGAGCGGTTTTTCTAGCCAACCCGAGGATCGATCCTCCAGGAGAATATATGGATTTTGTTCTTCATAATATGTGCATGAAATTCGGAAATTCAATCCTGCTCCCGAGTTCACCAGCTCCTGCTTTTTTGCACGAACATAAAAAATAGTAAACTTCATGAAAAAATTTGAAAAAAATTGGAGACATACGCATACAAGTTGTTCACACTCGTGAATTTTTTCGGAATGAAAAGACATCCCCTGCGATCTGTGTAAAAAAGACAAAATCATCTTTTTTTAAAATGTGTTTTTAGATCTATTTTGACACACTCACTTTGTTTTTTTTGTGCAGAGCACAGGCGATGTCTTTTCATTCCGAAAAAATTCACGGGTGTGAACAACTTGTATGCGTGTGTCTCCAAATTTTTTCAGATTTTTTCATAAAGTTTTACTATTTTTTTATTTTCACCGAAGTAAGCAGGAGCTGGTGAGCCCGGGAGCAGAAACGCCGCTCCCCATGAAATTCAATTCATGTCATATACACATATCTATGTGGATTTTTCCCTATGTATTTAGTTTCTCTAACTATTTCAAACCCAGTGTGTTTGGATACCATTTTGTAATTGATGTTATTTTAGGTATGGTCATGCATTTAATGCTTTTCTCCTTCATAATGAAGGTCTTATCACCACATACTTGTTGGAGACATGATAGGATGATCGACGAACTATTATATACTATATGATAGCAATGTTATGTCGGTAACAAGTGATTTCTTCATGCATACATATATTGTTTTCAACCTTGTGTTGGTTGCATCATAGCATGAATTTTTTTATTTGCAAATATTGCGATTCTTGGAGAGTACTTAAACAAACCTATCAATTGCAAACATGTGTAAGTTAATATGATCGAATATAATATGTGTCTGTGTGTTGGGGGGGGGGGGGGGGGGGTATAAAGGAATGTATCATGATTCATCAAATCCCAAATATGTCAATTTAGCCATTTTATTGTGCATCAAATTATCAAAGTGCTCTTATGTGCATTATTGTTAAAATTGCAAAGAAAATCTTTGTGTTACCTGATGACCCACAAGTATAGAGGATCTATCGTAGTCCTTTCGATAAGTAAGAGTGTCGAACCCAACGAGGAGCGGAAGGTGTGGACAAGTGGATTTCAGCAAGGTTTCACTGCAAGCACTAAAAGGAAAATATTTATGGGTTTTTGTTGTAATGAGTAAACAAAGAACAAGTAAATAAAGCAACTATTGTTGCAACAAGTGGCCCAATCCTTTTTAGCACAAAGGACAAGCCGGTGGTGTTAGTTGTGATGATTAAAACGCTCTTGAGGACACATCGGAATTTCTGCCAAGCTACTTTCATTGCAAGCCGTTGATTAATCTTCAATGTTTTGATAAGTGTTGTGTGGGTGAACCTATGCTAATGCACCGCCCTTACTTGGACAAATGCATACTTTTGATTAAACCTCTTGCAAGCATCCGCAACTACAATAAAGTAATTAAGATAACAGCCTAACCACAACTTTAAACTCCGAGATCCTACACTCCCTAGTGCACTGGCTTGCGAATTGGGGTTCAGGTTTCTATCACTCCGGCAACCCTACCATAAGAAAACTAAATACACCATGCATTCCCCTAGGCCCTTAAAAGGTGAAGTATCATGTAGTCGACGTTCACACGATACCACTAGAGGAATAGCACCACAACATTAATCATCAAACAATTAAATATTACTCAACATTATGCAATTACTAGTAACTAGGCTTTCCCCATGTCCTAAAGAACCAAACGAACTACTCACAGGACATCATATGGATCATGATCAGAGATGGTATGAATATGGGTAACAATCTGATTGTAACAATAATTCACTGATAAAACTCACAAGCATCAACTACAAACAGTAATCAACACCCGGGAAGTGATCCCAATGAACTAGACAAGTCACAACGTCAAAAGCTACATCGAGATGAGATGGGGAAATGATGGTGACGATGGTGCTAGTGGTGGATATGCTGTTGATGACGATCCCGATGATGCCCGGTGTGATGGCGATGACGATGGCGGCGATTTCCCCCTCCGGGAGGGAATTTCCCCGACAGATTTCTCCCTGTCGGAGCCCTTCTTCTTTTTGTCTGGTTTTCGCCTCGTAGAGGCGACGGAAAGATTATTTGTGGACGCCCCCGATGTTTTTAGGTCAAAAGGAAGAAATACGCCGAAGGGGCACCGGAGGGGGGCCATAGGGCCCAGGGGCGGGTCCCACCCGCGGCCCTAGGGGGACCCGCGGCCAGGGGTCGTCCCTGCCCCTGGTGGCTCACCTCTGTACCCTATTTTGGCTCCGTGACTTATTTCCTGACATTTTAACTTCTGTATTTTCTTGGAATTTTCTGAGCTTCGGAGGTGAGGTGCCTTGATAGGTGCTTTTCCAGCAGTTTCCGGACTCCGGCGGATGAGTCCCCCATAAATGCAAAACATGCAAAATAAGATAAAATAACATAAGTAATGTATCATAATATGAAATATATCAATGAATAAAGACAAATTATGATGTAAAATAGTGATACGAAATGGACGTATCATTACCTTTCTAAAAACATCCCAACTATCTCTCATACTCTTATTTATAGTTGTGTGTCTGTTATGTGTTTAAATTTTAGGTTTATTAATATACAATATGAAAAAATGGAGCCACGGGCTATGCTTTCAAATAAAGGTTAATTAGATAAATGCCACTACATTTCCACCCATTTTGAGAAACACCATTACAATTTTCCTCTTTTGACATATGCCACTCGAATTCTGCAACACATCTCTAAATGCCATTATGCAAAATTTTAGACCAAAATGCCTCCATCTTCAACATTAGTCTTCTTCTTGCTCCATCCCCTCTCGTGTTCTCCCCCTTCTTCTAGGATCCGGTTCCCTGCTCTCTCCCATCCACCACCCCGAGACTATGTTCAACCTATCCTCATCTACTCCCCATCCCAGCCTTTCCTTCTCCCCCGCCGGCAGTACGTAGGCTGCCCATTCCCTCATAACCCCTACCTCCCTTCGCCAGTAGCTCTGTGTTGATGCCAAGCACGACCTCGAGGCCACCAGTCGGAGCAAACCCACGTCCGCCGGTCATCCGGGTCATTCGACCTGAGGTTGAGTCCGCCACCCCGCAACGATACACCCATGGACCTTCAGATCCGATAATTCTGGTATTAGCTGTCGGCCATCGGCGCCTCGTTTCGCTGATTTGGAAGTGCAACGGGGAGGTTGATAAAGAGAGAGAATTAAAATTCCTTACATGGGACGTGATGGAGGAAGAAGGAGACCAAGGTTGAAGATGGGGGGTATTTTGGTCTAAAATTTTACATAATGGCATTTAGAGATGTGATGCAAAGTTTCAGTGGAATTTCTCAAAAGTTGCAAATTACAGTGGGGTATTTCGAAATTGTATGAATTGGAGTGGCATTTATCTAATTAACCCTTAAAATAAATATCTTAATGGAGTGAGAAATGACACAGATGTCTCTTAGAGGGGGTGAATAGGTGATTAAAATAATTATGGTTTAGGCTTGGATAAATGTGGAATACAACTAGCATTTAATTTATCAAGCACAAACCTAAACAAGCCAGGTTCACCTATGTGCACCAACAACTTAAGCTAACCAACGTAAACAAATATGTGATATCAAGATATATGACTTCAAACTGGAAGGCTATCACAATGTAATTGCCTAAGTAAAGAGCTCGGGTATAAAAATAACCGAGGCACGCAGAGATGATGATTTATCCCGAATTTCACTTTCCAATGGAAGCTAATCTCCGTTAGAGTGGTGCGGAGTCGCAAATTGATCCCCGAATAGTCGTCAAATGGCCCACCATATCTCCTTCATGTCCCCACCAATGTGGAGTGCCACAAGCCGCTATAAGACACTTGAGGGTGTTCACCGAACACGTACAAGATTGGGGCAATCTCCACAACTTAATTGGAGGCTCCCAAAAAATCCCGTGAGCCACCAAAACTCCAAGATGAACAAGGTTGAGTCACACTTCATAACCTAATTGGAATCTCCCAACAAATCTTCTGAGCCACCAAAACTCTGAGTTGAACAACGACCGTCTAGAGCGCTTCAAGTACCCAAGAGGAACAAGCTCTAGGGTAATCCAAGTACCCAAGAGTAACAAGCTTCTCAACTTCAACTTCCACATATCACCGTGGAGAACTCAAACCGATGCAACCTATGCAATGAGCGAGAATACAAGAAGTGCTCAAATCCTTTACTCTCAAATCCCACCGGAGCGACTAATGCTATGGGGGAGAAGAGAGAAAGAACAAAAAAAACTCAACAAATGAATCTTCAGGATCTAGATCCAAAGGTTTCCCCTCACTAAGACGAGAGATGGATTGGTGGAATAATAGATCTAGATCTCCTCTCTCTTTTCCGTCCAAATGGAGGCAAGAATCATGGAGGAATAGAGAGATAGCTAAGGTCAAGGAGGTCAACAATGGGGCTAAATTTCGTGCTCAGCATATCTTGTCACTTTGCGGAAGAAAGGTTCTTTTATAGGTCACCACGAAACAGAACCATTGCAGGAAACTTACCCTAGATTCTCCGGTCTAGAGAGGTCAGACTATTGGAGTCTCCGGCCTAGCACGAAATCTCCGGTCCATGGGTACGGAAACTCCGGCCTGGCCGGACACTTGCAAAGTCTCCGGACTGACTCCCGCCATACTCTGGACAGAGCACAAGAGCCGCACAACACTTGCGCAGGTCCGAGCCAAGTCCAGAAGTATTGAGGCTGGAGTTTCCGGTGTTTACACACCAGATTCTCCTGACAGACAACACCAGAGTCTCCAGGATGTTTTCAATAGCCACGCAACAAATCTTGAAACTCAATAACTTTTGCAAATAAGGTCTGATTGAGTTGAAACCAATTTTTTTGGAAAGAGGATGACAAGAGCTACCCAACACCAAAGGGAGATTGTGGAAGGGTAGGAAGGTGTGAACCTTTATCACGGATGAACCGGCAAAATCTCCCACACCGAAAACACAATAGAAGATGCATCCAAATCTCGTTTTCGAAGGACTTAAGCTTGTCATGAAGATCATGATAAGCACCAAGACCTCACCATGATAAGAGCCAAATAACAAACAAGAAAGATGATGCCAAGGATGCATAGGTTTGAGCACTCTACGACCGATATGCTAAATCTCACTTGAGAGCCCCTCTTGATAGTAAGGTTATCTATCGCTAAAATAGAAACTCTATCAATATTATAACTTTGCCTTGCGCATTCCACTTGAGCTAGATGATGATGATCTTGACCTCCTCAAGTTGGAACACCTTTCTTGATTTTGGTTTGCTCGGTGAAGACTCTCATATGGCTCTCTGATACGTCTCAAACGTAACTATAATTTTTGAGTGATCTATACTAGTTTGTGATATTGTCACATGTTTTTACTGTCATTTATATCATTTTTATGCATTTTTTCGGACTAACCCATTGACAAGATGCCAAGTGCCAGTTCCCTGTTTTTGCCGTCTTTTTGTTTCAGAAATTTACTTATGGAAATATTCTCGGAATTGGACGAAAATTTACGGGGAATTTTTATTTGCCATGACGAAGTACCAGTCCGAAGGAGAGCTGGAGGGGAGGCCCACAGGAAAGGTGCGCCCCCCTGCCGCGGGTCAAGGGTCACCCGCGGGTGGGGCCCGCCCCTGCCCCTGGGACCTCGCCTCGACGCCCTCCGACACCTATAAATTGCCTTTTACCCTAAAAACGTCGAGGCGGCCATTATTTTCTAGAAACTCGACCCCGACGCGCCGTCACCGAAAACCCTAGTTCGGGGTCCAATCTGAAGCTGATCTCGGCACTCTGCCGGAGGGGAGATCGATCCCGGAGGGCTCTTCATCGTCATGCCTTCCTCCGGGATGATTTGTCAGTCGTCTCACCTTAGACTACGGGTCCATGGCAGTAGCTAGTTGGTAGTATCTCTCTCTTGTGCTTCATGTCTTATGATCTTGTGAGCTGCCTAACATGATCAAGATCGATTATTGTAATGCTATGTGATGTGTTTGCTGGGATCCGATGGATTATGAAGTTATGTTCATATTGTGCATGATTCTTATATTAGTAATTTATGTTCTTGCATGCTCTCCGATGTGCGTAGTTACTTTGGCCAAGTGATTGTGTGTATCTCCAAGAGAGGGTATTTATGCTAGATAGTGGGTTCATGCCCCCTTTTGTTCCAGGGCACGAGTGACAGAAACGTCTAAGGGCGAGGGTGTGTTGTTGCTACTAAGGGTAAAACAGCGGTGTTAATGTCTATTTTGATATTAGTACTGCTTACTTCATGCACTTTACTTAATGCAATTGTCTGTTGCTTGCAACTTAATACCGTTGGGTGACAGGCTGGATAGCGATCCCACGGTGGACTTTTTAGACAAAGACGCAGTTGGACTCAACGGTCTTTGTTCCTTGTCGTGATGCCTCCATAAATATTATCATGTCCTTTTTGTCATAGCTAAATTGGGTTTGTGTCATGATCTTGTCAATTGCCTAGCTGTAATTCGTTCACCCATCACATGCATATTTTATTTACTTGAGAGACTCCACTAGTGAACCCATGGCCCCCGGTCCATATTTTTACATTGTTTACAACCTCATTTACTTGTTTTTAATCATCATTACTCCTCTGGTCACTTTTCATATTTCATCATACAATTAACCGCTTTGTTTTCTGCGAGACCGGAAAGATTGACAACCTTTTCGCCGTTGGGGGCAAAGTATTTTGGTTGAGTGTGTGCAGGTCCACGTCTGTTGAAGGTCAAGCGCCAGAGATCTTCAACATTCACCTCGTTGTTGATTTCAAAGTCCTACTGGTTCGATAAACCTCGGTTCGTTAAACGAGGGAAAACTGCTACTCGCTGCAATTCCGCCTTCGCTTGGGGGCACCACCCAACTTATTTTAATACAGCAGCAACCCGTAGTCCAAGGTGGAACTACTCACGCAACATCCCGGTGGAAGGGTGGCCAGGCCGCGGCAATGATAATATTTAAGTAGGCATGATTCATATTTGAAAATTATATCTTGATAATATTTAAGTAGGCAATGATAATGTTTAAGTAGGCAATGATAATATTTAAAACCGAAAATAGATTTTTTAAATGATTCATATTTGAAAATTATTCATTTTGAAAATGGTTCCAATTTAGAAATTGAACTTTTTTTAAAGAATAAACATTTTCCAAAAAATGAACAAAAGCAAAAATAAAAAACATAAAAGAAAATAGATATTTTAAGTATTTTCGGTTTTAAATATTGTCATTGCCTACTTAAATATTATCAAGATAAAAATTATATCTTGATTCATATTTGATAATATTTAAGTAGGCAATGATAATATCTTGATCAAGAGAACATGATAATATTTAAGTAGGCATCACGACAATGAACAAAGACCGTTGAGTCCAACTGCATCTTTGTCTAAAAAGTCCACCGTGGGATCGCTATCCAGCCTGTCACCCATCGGTATTAAGTTGCAAGCAACAGACAATTGCATTAAGTAAAGCGCATGAAGTAAGCAATATTAAATATCAAAATAGACTTTAACACCGCTGTTTTACCCTTAGTAGCAACAGCACACCCTCACCCTTAGACGTTTCTGTCACTCGTGCCCAGGAACAAAAGGGGGCATGAACCCACTATCTAACATAAATACCCTCTCTTGGAGATACACACAATCACTTGGCCAAAGTAACTACGCACATCGGAGAGCATGCAAGAACATAAATTACTCATATAAGAATCATGCACAATCTGAACATAACTTCATAATCCATCGTATCCCAGCAAACACATCACATAACATTACAATAATCGATCTTGATCATGTTAGGCAGCTCACAAGATCATAAGACATGAAGCACAAGAGAGAGAGACTACCAGCTAGCTACTGCCATGGACCCGTAGTCCAAGGTGAGACTACTCACAAATCATCCTGGAGGAAGGCATGACGATGAAGAGCCCTCCGGGATCGATCTCCCCTCTGGCAGAGTGCCGGGATCAGCTTCAGATTGGACCCCGAACTAGGGTTTTCGGTGACGGCGCGTCGGGGTCGAGTTTCTGGAAAATAATGGCCGCGTCGACATTTTAAGGTCAGGTAGCAATTTATAGGCGTCGGAGGGGGCCGAGGAGGTGCCCCACGGGCAGGGGCGGGCCCCACCCGCGGGTGGCCCCCAGGCCGCGGCAACAGGCCGCCCCTGGCCTGTGGGTGACCCCTAGGGCTGCCCTTTGGTGTCCGGGTGCCTTCCGTCGAGTAAAAATTCCTCGTAAATTTTCGTCCAATTCCGAGAATATTTTCAGAAGTTAATTTCTGAAACAAAAAGACGGCAAAAACATGGAACTGGCACTGGGCATCTTGTCAATAGGTTAGTCCGACAAAATGCATAAAAATGATATAAATGAAAGTAAAAACATGTGACAATATCACAAAACTAACATGGATCACTCAAAAATTATAGATATGTTTGAGACGTATCAGCATCCCCAAGCTTAACTCCTACTCGTCCTCGAGTAGGTAAGTGATAAAAAATAATTTTTTATGAGACATACAACCAACATAATCTTGATCAAGATAGTAATGCAAATCAAAGTATGTGAATGAAGAGATACAAAACAATTGTCTATAATTGATAGCAAGAAAGCAATGAATAAACAAGTTGAATCATCCAAGCAAATCCTTTCATAAATAGTATGTCAAAGACATGAAAACAATGTGACTAATTCACAAGGATAAAAATTTCATGACAAAAGTGTTTGAAATCAACACAAAGGAAGATGTAACCATTAGCAAAGAGCTTCAACTTCCAACGGCTTATCTTATAGATAAAGTCAATATAAAGATTCATGTTTAATCTTGATAATGTAATATGCTCAACGATACCCAGGGTCAATGCTAGATGTTTGCTTTTGTGGAGATAGAAGGAAAAAGGGAAAACTGACTCAACATTAAAAGGAAAAGAAAGTCCCTTCGCAGAGGGAAGCAGGGATTAGTCATGTGCTAGAGCTTTTTGGTTTTTAAAACAGAAGTAAAATGGTTTTGAGGTATGCATGCTTTCGTCAACGACTTCACAACAGAGAAGCTATCTAGTCCCTCATGACAAGCAAGGTTTTTAGACTTGTGAGAGCAGCTGGTTCTTAGAAGAGCGAGTACGCTCTTCTTTCTCCTTGGTTTCAGCACTGTCCAATGTTTGGGCTAATTTCTCAGATTTGCATTTCGTGGAGGAGAATTGTGAGTTATATTTATATTTTTTCTTAAGTTGTTCTCGGGTTGATTCAAGTGAAGACGTAATCCATCAACACCGGGTGAAAGGGGGGAAATAACCTCGCTCGTCACATGTTATATCTAGCTCTCTACTGCTCCCTCATGAGCTTAAAAACAGAGGCACAAAGAAGAAGTATTTTGAATTTTTTAAGGTAGCACATGACAAATTTACTTGGAATGGTAGGAAATACCATGCATAGGTAGATATGGTGGACTCAGCTGGCAAGAAAGTTTGGCTTTGGGGATTGGATGCACGAGTGAACCATACACTCAGTACGAATTTTTAGGCTTAGCAAAAAGGTGTTTGAAGCAAACATCTAACAATAACCGGTAACAGAACAACAAAAGACATTTACCAGTCATAACCATAAAAACTCTACACCGTCTCCCTTGTTGACCAAACAATTCTTTTGATGGAAAGATTAGCACTATGAATTAACAACTGTGAAAAACAACAAAATTTCAAGCTTTCAACCATATTTTTTTACTAATCAATTCCACTCAAATAACCAGCAACTTTAAGCATTTAACTTAACATCTCAAAACAATTGAGAAGCATCAAGTATCCACACCACGGTCTACAAAACTATGCAGGCTTTTCATTTTATTCTATCATCACACAAACAACATTTTGTCGCATTGACAATTCAAACAATTTTTCAACAACAACTCTCCAACAAGTATAAGTGAAGAACAAGAGAGTTTAACTTAACAACTAGCAGCTCTAAACAAGATAAAAGCTAAAAGCGAGAGCTTACTAGAAAACAGACAGTAGCTAAGAATACTCAAAAAGATATAAGCGAAGCAAAGGAGTATTCAAACGAAAAAGCGGAGCGTGTCTCTCTCCCACACAAATAAAGCTAGGATCCAACAAAGATATGACTAGCAAACAAAAAAACAAAACTGAAATTAAAAAGACGCTCCAAGCATAGCACATAATATGTAAAGTGATAAAAACGAAGTTCAACAAAGACGACCTTATGATAGTCGATGAAGATGAGGGGATGCCTTGGGCATCCCCAAGCTTTGACTCTTGATAGTTCTTGATATTAAGAGGGGGTGCCATGGGGGCATCCCCAAGCTTGAGCTTTGATCCATCCTCGATAAATTAAGAGTTTTGTGTGAAGGGAGTTTTTAAGTTAAAATGCACATGTGTTGAACTCATGACAAATTGCAAACAAACTTCATGACATTATTAGTGCTCATAAATTAAAATGCACATGTGTTGAACTCATGACAAATTGCAAACAAACTTCATTAGACATTAGCTACTGTTTACTAAGCCTCAATGTGGCACTCTAACCCTAGAGTATCACATATGACGATGGTAAAGAGACAAATGCAAAATAAAAGCAGAATCTGTCAAAATCTGAACAGTCTGTAAACATCGAATTTTTTGAGGCACTTATGCAGCTCAAATCAAAAGACTTAAAACTAACTAAAGATAGATAAAAGCGTCAGTCTTGCTGTCATAAATTATCAGAAAAAGATAAAATTCTGGAGATTTTATGATTTTCGTGCAACAGGCGCATAGAATCTGTTTTTGGACAGCAACACAATACCTCGCACTTTCAATGCATTAGAGGCTAGACTTGGCACAAAAAACCAAAATAAAAGATACAATGAAGTTGATACAGAGGTAATAACTTCATGACTCAAGAAAAGCAAAAAGAAAACTGAAAATAAAGAGATGGGTTGCCTCCCAACAAGCGCTTTTCCTTAACACCTTTTAGCTAGGCGCAATGCCAAATATCAAGTTTTTTCGGAGGCCTTTGCAACATCAAGAGCATATCTTGACCTTATGATTGATTCAAAAGGAAACTTCTTTATCTTTTTAGGGAAGTGTTCCATCCCTTTTTTAAGGGGGAACTGAAATCTTATATTTCCCTCTTTCATATCAATAATAGCACCAACAGTTCTCAAAAATGGTCTTCCCAAAATAATAGGACAAGAAGCATTGCACTCAATATCCATAACAATAAAATCAACGGGAACATAATTATCATTAACAACAATAAGGACATCATCAACTCTACCCAAAGGTTTCTTTTTAGAAGAATCAGCAAGATGAACATTTAAATAGCACTCTTCCAAGGGATTTAAATCAAGCATATTATAGAAACTTTTAGGCATAACAGAAACACTTGCACCAAGATCACATAAAGCATTGCAATCAAAGTCATTTATTTTCATCTTAATAGTGGGTTACCAACCATCTTCTAACTTCCTAGGGATAGTGTAACAGCCCCAGTTTGGTACCCTAAAATATGGGCCAAATTTTCACTTTTTGTTTTGCATTGCATCATGGCATACTTATTTAAATTGCTTAAGTTGAATAAAGCAACAATTGGAAAACAATAAAAAGGGAAGCAAAACCCTTCCCAAATTTCCAAACCAAATACTTTACTCAAATTGGTAAAACCAATTGTTCTTGAGTCTCCAAATTGTCCAGGAAGCTCAAGGATATATTTTATAAATAATTATCAAAGGCTAAATTCTTAACAAGCAAATAAATAAATTTGAGACTTCAAAATTGGTTCAAATCAAATTATATTTTGAAGCCAAGTTAAATTCTCCAAAAATTTAAAATAAAATTATGGGGTGTTCCATTAATATATTATGGGCGTCCATAAATATTTTTGTAATTTATTAAAATGTTTAGGTGCTCCAAATGAATGCATTTTTCAAATTATCAAAAATGATCAAATTGCAACAATACGAATAAATGTGAATCTAAACAAATTATTTTGGAACACCAATTTTTGGGGAGCTTCCTCATGTCATGGGGAGCCCACATGAATGTTTCCAGAATTTCTAAAATTGCTTAAGTGGTTCATTTAAATAGCCAAACCCTGCTGGTTTTATTTAAACTTGGAAAATTTTGCAAAAGGTTAAACCTCTGACACTGGGCCACCCCTGTCAGCTCCTCTCCCTCTCCTCTTCACTGTGGTGCCATGCCTCCCTGGCGCCATGCCAAGGTCGTGCCCTCCCATGCCGCGCTGCCCCACGCTCGACCTGCTCCCTGGAGGCCAAGAGGACCCCGTGCCCTGCCCTTCCTCCCTCTCCCACTCACCTGCCCCTGTTTTCTCGGCCCTGGAGACCTAACCCTAGGATCCCCCAGCTCCGTCGCCGCACGCCGTCGTCGCGGAAGCTCCCGTCGCCGTTGCACCTCCTCCAGCTCCGCCACCATGTCCATCCGCACCGCCTCGCCGTCCTCTTCCTCCTCACGCCAGGAATCGGCCCGGGGGCGCCGCAATCGCCGGCGCCGACCGATTCCCCTCCGCACCGACCGCCGCCGCCCAAGCACGCATCGCCGCCGTCCGTCCTCCCCACTCCGCGCCGTCCGCGGTTTCGCGCTCAGGGTGAGCCTCCCGTCCTCCTGGACCCCTTCCTGCTCTCCCTCTCCCTCCCGTTCGTCCTGGCGCCGAAGGCCGAGCCGCAACACCGCCGTAGCTTGTCGCCGGGGCACATCCCGGCGACCCTTAGGTCCCTGGCGCCGCCCCCTGCTTCCCGGCGACTCACCGCGTGAGATGCCGCCTCTCCCCGTCCCCGCGCGTGCTCGCTCGCGCCTGAGCCATGCGCGCTCGCCGTCGGCAGCGCGTGGTCACCGCCCCGGCCACGCCGGTCGTGGCGTTTGACCGGCCACTCGCGCTTGCTCGACCGGCCGTGCCTCGGCCTGGGCCGGCCCAAAGGTCGGCTGGCTCGGGAGGGTGCCCGGCCTAGCGCCCAGCCTGGGCCGGCCACGAGGCCGTCCGCTTCGGGTCGCCCCCCGGCCTTGGGCCCAGCCTGGCCGGCAGTGAGGCCGGCCTGTGCCAATTAGGTTTTCCTTTTGAAAAATAAAATGATTTTAAACAATGAATATCTTTTTAATTGTTGCTTCAAAAATAGCAAATAAAATACCAAAATGTTCAGAAAAACAAATTCTACAATTTAGAATACTTGTAGTAGTCTTTTGAAACAAATTTCTTGCTGTTTAATAAGAATTATTAAAATGGTATAAATAATACCTAATTCGGGAAATTCATAATTCGATAAATATTCAACCAAAAATTATGAATAAAATATCAAAATGATCAGTGTTCCAAATACTATCAAACCATGCAATTATCAACTCATGATCCCAAATATTTATTTGATGTTATTCATAATTTGATTACAAGATTTAAATTCAAGTAATTATTTATTTCACTATTTAATCATCGATAATTGGAAATTCACAAATGAGGTACTCAAAATGATCGGAAGAACAAAACCTATGTAATCATGTCATGTTCATGCATATTTAAGCCACTTCTTTAATAATGTAATGATTTATAAATATTGTGGTCACTAAGATAAATATGGGGTTGCTTCCAAATAATTGCACTAATTATTTGGCTCTCCATTTAATTTTGCTATTAAATTTATATGATGGTATCCTTACATCAATTTGACATGTCATCATGTGATTGAGCATTGCACTTTGTGTTCGTGTGATTTAGTTGTTCTTTTGTATTATTTTGGGTATCGATGGATTCCGGAGTTGAGGTCACCCCTACCTTTCCCGACGAACCGTACTACACGCCCCGGCAGCAAGGCAAGAGATAATCTAATCTTCTTGGCATCTAGCATCCAATCGTTTTATAAGCTTATTTTATCCACCATAATATTGCATGCGATTCCAATACCAAATTTTGGTGAATATTAGAGTATCCTATGAATGCATGTTTATCCCCTGAACCATCACATGTTACCCCTCCTATAAACCCTAGGTTGATGTGTTGGCCGGATACAAAATATAATTGTTGTTAGATATGCTTAGCTATGCTTAGTCGTTTTTCTATTTATGTCCGTTGATTAAATTCCATATTGATGAATGATGATGGAATGTTCGGACATGGTGGTTGTCGTTGGTACTTAATTAATTTGCTTAAAAGGCTTGGGTGAGTTTCCATCGGGGATGATGTTTTGCCTCACTCTTGCCCCTAGGTGCGAGTTCCTGTCTTCGGAACCAAGGTCTGAGCGTGCTGCCATTGGTGGGGACATATGGAATCTCCTTTAACTGAATAACTTGTGCGGGCGTATCCAAGGGTCCTCTAGTTCGGTTTTCCATTTGCGTGTGAGTGGAAAAGAAATTGTTGCGGAGGATTTGTGTTTAGGACATGGCGATGGGGGCAGGGGCTGAAATAGGCTTGGTAAACTTGCCCTGTCACCACAGATGACTCTTGGATAGTCTCACGCGAGGTAAAGGTTTAACCGCGCCCACTCGCCGGCCTTCCACGAAAGAGGAAAATCAGGTGAGCCGGACGGTACCGGTGGGTAAATTAGTACACCCCTGCATGGTTAATCTTTTCGAAAAGCCGTGTCCACAGTTATGTACACCTTGGGAATGGATTTCGGGATCATAAAGAACTTTAACCTAATTAAAATTTGGCAGCTAAGGTTGCATTTCAATGTGTGACAAAGGTTCATTTCCTCGAGGGTGATTCAAGGGAGTGCTTTTGGTGGAGATGAGTGGGTTTGGCTACAAGTTGGTTCGCCGAGAACCGAGGATGAAAGTTACTCTCTTATCCCTTTTGGAAACATTCTGAGTAGACGATGCCATGGGTCTTTATGTCTTTTAAAAAAGGAAAACTAGCTTTATGCAAATTAGCTACATATACAGCTTTAGAGCCTCCGTCAGCATTGGGCTTATATCGCCCTACTAAACTTGCGAGTATGTCGTACTCAGTCTCTCTTGCTGCCTTTACTACTTTGTTTCAGAGGATGACGACACCGAGCAGCTAGGTTGGTTCTTCGTGGACGTCGACGAGTAGTTCGGGGTTCCCAGGTGGCAGCTTGGGACCGTGGAACAAGCTGGCTTGGGTTATGGTTATCTTAGGCCTCTTAGGCCATATATTTGCATCTTGTTAGACAACATTACTTCGCTTCCGCTTGATGAATTGTTGGGTCTGTGACCCCTTTGTGTGTATATTTGTATTCTTTCTCATATATGAGTTGCTATATGAATCTTTGTGTCATAGAGTCTGTGATGTGTCAGTTGTTCCACAAGTCTTGATCTCTGTTTTATACATTGATAGCTATGCCAGTGTTTATGGCACGATCGATGTGTTGTGTGGGAGCGGTAATTCCATGCCCTTCGGTTGTGTAGCATAGCCGTGGGTTACATAGCCTCTATGTATAATTCCGGGGTCGGGGCACTACAGATAGAGGTTTCAAGCTTTAGTTTTTCTTCCCTAGCCTTGATAAGAGCATCGGTAATGTGTTTGGTAAAGGCAAGATTTATTTTACTAGCATCTGGTGTCTTAGCAAGTTTTTATAGGAACTTAATGACTTCAGTAAGATTGCAATTATCAAAATCAATTTCATCATCTTTAAATAAACTAGGAGGATCCTCTTTAGTGGTTTGGATAGTATAAACTTTAACAGTTCTCCTATTCATTTCAACAATTCTAGCTTCTTCAGCCTCTCTAGCCCACCTAGCTTTCAAGAGAGCCATCATCCTTTCATTTTCATTAATTTGAAAAGAGATAGCATTTAAAGATTTAGTATGTTTGTCTTGATTTGGAGTGGTTCTAATTTTCAAAATTTCAACATCATGAGCAAGAACGTCTATTTTAGAGACTAGACTATCCAGTTTTTCCAATTTCTCTTCAACAGTTTTGTTAAAAGCTTTTTGCGAAGTGATAAATTCCTTTAAAACATTTTCAAGATCAGAGGACACATTCTTATTAGGATTATAAGAATTACCATAGGAATTACCATAAAAGTTGCCATTATTGGGAGGATAAGGCTTATAGTTGTTACTACCAAAATTATTTCGATAAGCATTATTGTTGAAGTTGTTTCTATTAAGAAAATTAACATCAACTTGATCCTTTTCTTGGGCAATTAATGAAGCAAGTGGAACATTATTAGGATCAATATTAGACTAATCGGTAACAAGCATGGACATAATCATATCAACCTTACACTAGTAGGAAAATGCTTATAGGTGAAAAAATAGTCGTCACACACCGCTATTTTGATGCGCCACGGGTATATAGCCGTTACGCACCAAAAACGGCGCGCCACGGGTAGCTATTTACCCGTGGCGCACCAAAAATTGGGTGCACCACGACTATGTGGTGGCCGGACTGGCTGGTGTGCCCCTCCTTACCCGTGGCGCACCGCATTTTTGTGTGCCACGGGTAAGTAGCTACCCGTGGGGCATCGCAACAACTTGCGTCACAGCTATTTGTGGTTCCAGATGCAAATATTAGTCGTGGCGCAGCCTAACTTTGGTGCGTCACGCGTATGGTTGAATTTTCCTTTTTTATTTTTAGATCCAGATCCAGATTGAAGCCTGCAACCGTCCATATCTTATCCTCTCGCACTCGTGGACTGTCCTGGCAGGAAGCCCCCCGCGAGCTTGCCGTCCCCTCCCATCCCCTTCCCGCGACGAGCCACCGGTGGAGGATCTTGGCCGGCGATGAAGACCCCCGCGAGTTGCCGCTCCCGTCGGCATGAAGCCCCCCCTCCCCGCGCGAGGTTGACGTCCCCTCCCATCCCCTTTCCCGCGACGAGCCACCGGTGGAGGAGCCACCGGTCGAAGACGGCGCGGCGTCGACCTGCAGTTCGATGAGTGGGAGTTGGGGAAGCGGGTCCTGGCCGGCAACGTCAAGGCGGCGGCGGCGGGGCAGCGCAGGGCGAGCGCCATGGTCGACGACGGGACGGCTCCCCGACTCGCCGCCTCCCAGCCTCGCGCCGACGGGCTGCTCCCTGCCTCGCGTCGATGGGCTCCTCTCCCTCTCTTCCATTCCTCCTCCTCGTCTCGAGGCCACACTGCGCGGCGGCGGCCAAGCTCCAGGACACACTGCGCGGCGGCGGCCAATCCCGAGCCTCCTCGTCCCCGTTGTCCAGCGCGAAGCCCCCCCCCCCCACGTTGGCCGTCGATGACAAGCTCGAAGGCCTCGGCGTGGCGTCCCGCGACGACGATCTATTGGTCGGCAGGAAGCCCGGACAACCCCGTGGCCGACCTAGCGCGACGCCGTCCGCGGCGGCCACGAGGACGCAGTGGCCGGTGCGGCGCCCCCCGTGGCCGAACGAGGACCCCTCGGTCGGCGGCGGCGCATCGAGCAGGAGTTGGAAGACCCTCCTGGAGCGGCGGTCGTGGATCTATCATGGTCCCCCGTGGCCGCGTTTTTTTTTTAATTTCTGAAATGTATAGCCGTGGTGCACTTGGTGACATAGCCGTGGCGCACTTGGTGACATAGTCGTGGCGCACGTTAGCCGTGGTGCAGGGTGTAGAGGTGCGCCACGGCTAACTTTTTTACCTGTGACGCACCGGTACATGCGCCACGGCTAAAGTGTTACCCATGGCGTGGTAATTCGTGGCGCAGGCCCCTACGCCCCGGGTAATCAAAAATGGTGCGCCACGGGTAACTGTTTTTCTACTAGTGTTATCACTCAAAGAGGAGATTTTCTCAACAGAATTTACCATCTTACCACTTGGAGCTCGTTCGGTGTGCCATTGTGAATAATTTGTCATCATCTCATCCAAGAGTTTAGTTGCTGCACCTAATGTTGTGGACATGAAGGTGCCTCCCGCGGCCGAGTCCAAAAGGTTCCTTGAAGAAAAATTTAAACCTGCATAAAAAGTTTGGATAACCATCCACATAGTTAATCCATGCGTAGGACAATTCTTAACCATAGATTTCATTCTCCCCAAGCTTGAGCAACATGTTCATTATCAAATTGTCTAAAGTTCATAATGTTACTCCTTAGTTATATGATTTTAGCAGGTGGATAATATTTTCCAATAAAAGCATCTTTGCATTTAATCCAAGAATCAATGCTATTTTTAGGCAAAGACAATAACCATTCTTTTGCTCCCCCTCTCAAAGAGAAAGGGAAAAGTTTCAGTTTTATTATGTCACTTTCTACCTCTTTATACTTTTGCATATCACATAACTCAACAAAGTTATTTAAATGAGAGGCGGCATCATCAGTACTAGCACCAGAAAATTGCTCTTTCATAACAAGATTTAGCAAGGCAGGTTTAATTTCATAAGATTCCGCTTTAGTAGCGTGTGGAGCAATTGGAGAGCATATGAAATCATTGTTATTAGTGCTAGTAAAGTCACACAACTTGGTGTTTTCAGTAGAAGACATAATGATAAGATAAAATAACAAGACAGGAATAAAGACTACACTAATTTTTTTTGGGGTTTTAAAATTTTGAAACAGGAAAATAAACTAAACGAGATATAAAGCAAGCAAGATAAAAACAAAGTAAAGAGATTGAGAGTATGAGACTCCCCTTGTTGTAGCTCCAAAGTCCCCGGCAACGGCGCCAGAAAAGAGCTTGCTGCTATATTAAAATAAGTTGGGTGGTGCCCTAAGCGAAGGCAGAATTGCAGCTAGTAGCAGTTTTCCCTCATTTAACGAACCGAGATTTATTGAACCAGTAGGACTTTGAAATCAACAATGAGGTGGATGTTGAAGATCTCTGGCGCTTGACCTTCAATAGACGTGGACCTGCACACACTCAACCAAAATACTTTGCCCCCAACGGCGAAAAGGTTGTCAATCTTTCCGGTCTCGTAGAAAACAAAACAGTTAATTGTATGATGAAATATGAAAAGTGACCAGAGGAGTAATGATGATTAAAAGCAAGTAAATGAGGTTGTAAACAATGTAAAAAGATGGACCGGGGGCCATGGGTTCACTAGTGGAGTCTCTCAAGTAAATAAAATACGCATGTGATGGGTGAACGAATTACAGCTAGGCAATTGACAAGATCATGACACAAACTCAATTTAGCTATGACAAAAAGGACATGATAATATTTATGGAGGCATCACGACAAGGAACAAAGACCGTTGAGTCCAACTGCGTCTTTGTCTAAAAAGTCCACCGTGGAATCGCTATCCAGCCTGTCACCCAACGGTATTAAGTTGCAAGCAACAGACAATTGCATTAAATAAAGTGCATGAAGTAAGCAATACTAATATCAAAATAGACATTAACACCGGTTTTTTACCCTTAGTAGCAACAGCACACCCTCGCCCTTAGACGTTTCTGTCACTCGTGCCCAGGAATAAAAGGGGGCATGAACCCACTATCTAGCATAAATACCCTCTCTTGGAGATATACACAATCACTTGGCCAAAGTAACTACGCACATCGGAGAGCATGCAAGAACATAAATTACTCATATAAGAATCATGCACAATCTGAACATAACTTCATAATCCGTCGGATCCCAGCAAACACATCACATAGCATTACAATAATCGATCTTGATCATGTTAGGCAGCTCACAAGATCATAAGACATGAAGCACAAGAGAGAGAGACTACCAACTAGCTACTGCCATGGACCCGTAGTCCAAGGTGAGACTACTCACAAATCATCCCGGAGGAAGGCATGACAATGAAGAGCCCTTTGGGATCGATCTCCCCTCCGGCAGAGTGCCGGGATCAGCTTCAGATTGGACCCCGAACTAGGGTTTTCGGTGACGGCGCGTCGGGGTCGAGTTTCTGGAAAATAATGGCCGCCTCGATGTTTTTAGGTCAGATAGAAATTTATAGGCGTCGGAGGGGGCCGAGAAGGTGCCCCACAGACTGGGGCGGGCCCCACCCGCGGGTGGCACCCCGGCCGTGGCAGTAGGCCGCCCCTGGCCTGTGTGTGGCCCCCAGGGCTGCCCTTTGGTGTCCTGGGGCCTTCCGTCGAGTAAAAATTCCTCGTAAATTTTCGTCCTATTCCGAGAATATTTTCAGAAGTAAATTTCTGAAACAAAAAGACAGCAAAAACAGAGAACTGGCACTGGGCATCTTGTCAATAGGTTAGTCCGACAAAATGCATAAAAATAATATAAATGACAGTAAAAACATGTGACAATATCACAAAACTAGCATGGATCACTCAAAAATTATAGATATGTTTGAGATGTGTCACGGGTCCATGGAAGTAGCTAGATGGTAGTCTCTCTACCTTGTGCCTCCATGTTTTTGATCTTGTGAGCTGCCTTAAATAATCAAGATCGACTATTATAATGCTATATAATGTGTTTGCTGAGATCCGATGAATTGTGAACTTATGTTCAGATTGTGCACGGTTCTTATATGTTTATTTATGATCTTGCAAGTGATTGCTTGTATCTCCAAGAGAGAGTATCTATGCTAGATAGTAGGTTCATGCCCCCTTTTGTGCATGTGCTCGCGTGACAGAAACGTGTATGGACGAGGGTGTGCTGTTGTTAGCTACTAGGGGTAAAATAGCGGTGTTTATGTCTTCGGGATTATAAATGTTGCTTACATCATGTACCATTTTTAATGCAATTATTCGTTGCTTGCAACTTAATACCGATGGGTGACATGCTGGATAGCGATCCCTAGGTGGATTTTTTTAGAAAAAGATGCGCAGTTGGATAACGGTCTTTGTTGTTTTGACGTGATGCATACATGAATATTACCATGAACTCTTTTTCATAGCTAGATTAAGTTTGTGTCACAATTCTGTCAATTTCCTAGCTATAATTTGTTTACCCGTCATATGAGTATTTTATCTTATGCAGAGACACCACTAATGAACCCATGGCCCCTGGTCCATCTTTTTCCATTGATCACAACACCGTTTACTTGCTTTTCACAATCACTTTCTCGGTAGTCCGTTTCCATATTTTATTCTCTTCACCATACGTTTTACCCCGCTTTGTTGGGAAGATTGAAAACCTTCCTGTCATTGGGGGCAAAGTAACTGTTTGAGTGTGTGTAAGTCCGCATTTGATGACGATCAAGCGCCAGAGATGGTTGTTGGATACCCCGCTGTTGATTTCAAAGTCCTACTGGTTCGATTAAACCTTGGTTCTTCACTGAGGGAAATTTGCCACTCGCTGCATCCCACACCTTCGCTTGGGTGAGCACCAATGAGTACGAGCGTCGTGGTTCGTCCATTACGTCATCACTTACAATACCACGAGATCACTTAATCTCACTTGGTACATATTGTAGCTTTGTGTGTTGATCAATATCTTGATCAACCTTGTATCTCTACTTATCTCTTCATATTTGTCTTGAAGATAAACATGAATGTTCACACAATCTTATCCTTCAAGACATAATAGCAATATGCTCAACACCCTCATGACCATTCTTCGGATAACACCTTGAACATCTTGGTCATCACTTAATCCTCTTCTTTCAACCTTGAAACCAACATATGGTTTTCGAGTATTGCCTATGGACAAACACTACAAATATAACTCAGTGCAACCATGCCCATATGGATTGTCATTAATTACCAAAACCACAGATGGGACGCCACGCTCTTTCAGTGTGTCTTATGACGTGCTCTTGGATATCAAGTTCTCTCCTTTAGTTACTATTTTGTATGTAAATATTTCTTTGTAGATAAATATCATCATGATTTTATCTACTTGGCAATCATACACAGAACATAGGTTATGTATGTAGTTGATTACGAGTCCACATTTTATTCACTTTTATTCTTTGTTGGCTCTGTTAAGACTTGTTCTTATAAAGATTTGTCTTATTTTATTGCATCTTCGTGCACTCATATTTAGTGAATGTTGTTTGGCTCAAGTTTTTCTTGGTGAGCATGTTGATTTCTAGTTATTCCATGGTTTCAAATACAAGGTTTTATTTTTATTTGTGTCTTATTGAGCTTGTGATCTATTGGCCATTTGTTTGTGATCTTCTTAGTATCATTTGTGTTGGGAAGACATGACATGCACTATGTTCGTCATTTCTTTAAGACTATGTGAGAAATTGCAGAAACGACCATCTATTGTTATAATCGTTGCGCAAACAACCCACTTTACATTTTTTTCACAGAAACCAACATCTATTCGTGTAATCATTCCACATTGGTCTAAACCCTAGATTTATCTGATTAACATTTGTTCTAATGATTATAGCTCATTAATTAGTGGTTATGGGTATTGTTAGTCCATATTAGTTAGTGTGCATCGTTTTAGTTCCTACAAAAAATTCAGATATTTTTAAAAATGTTTGAATTTTTTTATCGTATCTCACACAAAGGTGACAAAATTTTAAATTGTTGGTCCAAAATGTATCAATCGTAGAGTTAATATGTTTCAGTTTAAAAACATTTCTTTTTTAAATAATCACCGACTGGTCATGTTCGGATCGATGATTAGTTCAATTAATCAATAATTTGGACCAATATATTGCATATTACACGAATAGTTGACTGTTTCTGTAAAAAAATGCAAAGTGAGTAGTTTGGGCAAAAGTGTCAGCAATAGTTGCTAGGTTTGTGCAATTTTATCATACTATGTAGATGCTTAACGTTTATCCTTGTTTAGTCTTATCAATTTCCTTGCCTTGTCGCACACACGCATCAATTTCGTTGAGCATACTGTTATGTTGTCCCTTGACATGTTCCTCAACTATATGATTGTTGCAAGTGTTGGGGGAGTATTGATCCTGTTTTTGTGTACTTTCTATTCAAATGCAAAAAATCTAAATAATTCAAAAAATTGGGGGAACTTCTCTATTAGTTTAGAACACCCATTCACTCAAAATATAATATCTTTGTACAATTGGTTATTTAGATATTTTTTTTGCTTACTTCATTTGTTGATAATTTCTACCATATCATCTTATTTTGCAATCTATGGATCTGTAGATTGATTTCCCCAAACTATTAGTCGTTGGATATGTGTGTTCAATTACATTCATACTATGAGAAATGCATAGTTTATGGAGGGCAATGTCACCACAACGCCGCAATGACGAGTGCGGCTCCGCCTTGGTGTACGGAGGGCAATGTCACCGCGCGCCAGCATGCGGCTTGCTAGGGGGCAGCCTGGGTGGAGCTCTCCACCGTGTGGTCGAACGCGTGCCACCAGTCCTACCGCCCCCTTGCGCTAAACCGCTATGGCCTGGATAGGCTGTCGTGTGCGTGGATGACGGCGATCCACACGGCGTCGTTGTCGGGATGGTCACTGGGGAGGTCCTCTCCTCTTGCGACATCCTGTTTCGATGCTGAATGAAGGCTAGTCGGAGCCGTTCATGAGCGGTGGGAATGGCGGCACAGTGAGTCCGCCGTGGCTTATGACCTACCCCTTTGGCATGCAGTGATCTGGCTGGACATAGAGTCTGTATTTGTGAGACTCCCTGGCCTCCTCGAGGATGAGGTTGTGTTGCCATAATGGCTCAGATTCGCCGGCCTTTGTCGTTGTGCGACATGGTTGCCGGCGGGATGAAGGAAAAAGAAAGGTATTGTTTTTGAATGTCACCGGGGGAGGGAGAAGACCCTCCACCTGAATTGTATTCATTTTTTGCCTATAAGGCTTTGCAGCCTATTACAAGATAGGTTCAAGTGAACCAGATTTTACAGGGGGAACTAGAAGGTAGATGAAACCAAAAAGAACGCACACCAACACACAACACACACAACGGGGGTGGGAGGGGGGTTACAGGTGCACTTGAAAGCACTATAAGGCGTGCTTGCACGACGACCATCACCAGGAAGACAAGCATAGGTAGTGAATTGAGGAGTGCCACTAACGCCATCGAAGGGCATCACATTCCCGAGACTTTGTAGATTTGCATCACCACCACCTGCTTGCACGGCGACTATCCACAAGCTGGCAAACCAGGAGCACAAGAGAGTCAACGAGTGAAACTGGCATAGTCGAACAGCCTTACTCCGCCGAGAGAACGAGGCAGACACGAAGCTCGTCGACTGATTGAGTGCCAGGATTGCGAGGAGTTCCTGCGAACGCCATCGAAGGGCATTGCAAGACCGAGATTCCACCAAAACCACGAACCTTGACCTTCAACTCAGCCAAAGGGACAGCCCCAAGCACATTGCAAGGTGAGGAGGCAACCTACGCCATCAAAGGGGGCCGATCAACCGAGACCGCACCAGAAACACGAAGCTCGCCACACAGCCTCTACCATCACCGTCGGATTTTTGCCACACTTGCACAACCGACAAGAGCTGAAGCCAAGGACACCAAACAAGCCCAAAAGCCATCACCGGAAAAGCAGCACGAGGTTCCTTAGCGACGCCTTCAACAAGGAAAACGACGTAGGGCGCCGTCATCGCGGAGCTTTCGCTCGGAACCGCAGCAAGAAGCTCACACGAGGTGCATATCCAAGACCACGCCCTCAACAAGGTTGAACGACACCATTACAGCGCCGCTGTGGTCAGCTCTAGTACAGACCAGAGCAAGGATTTCGCCGGGGTACGCACCTCGATTTGTGAGCCGCTCGCCGTGCGCCTGGCGAGACGGCGAGGCACACCACATGTCGAGAAGCTGCAGTCCGCCCGAAGAGAGGAACTGCAGGGCCGCCGGCAGCGGTGGGGGGCGCCAGCAGGACCTCACCCCGCGCATCGGAGAGGGCCGGGTCAGGACCCAAGACCCATGGCAGCACAGGCGGGGGAGAAGGTCGCGCGCAGCCGGACCAGAGTTTGGATCTGACAGGGACGGGGACGGCCTGGATGGGGGAGATAAAGGAACATGGAGCGGAGGAGGCGGGGAGCGAGGTCAGGCCGGAACGATTTCGCGGCAGCAGGCCGGAGATGGTGGGGATGGGGAGAGCAGGCGGCGCGGGGTGGAGTGGGTGGGGGCGGGGGGGGGGGGGAGGGCGAGAGGCACGCTGTAGCACGCGAGGGAACAAATCCCGCCGCCGCCAGCCGCCAGCCGCCAGCAGGCTTTGCCCGGCGACGTGAGCCGGCGGCGGCGAGGGGGTGTGGTGGAGGAAGGGGCGGCGGCGCGCCTTTTAGGGTTCCCACCCGAGCCGCCTCGCAGGGAGACGACGCGGGGGCCTTTTCCGCCCAGACGAAATATCGCTGAAAAAAAACAAAAAAGGTATTGACGCAGAGTGAGCAAGATGGATGGACGGATGGCGCAGAGAGGTGCAGATAAATGGGGGTGGCGTTAATACGAGGATGCGTGGGGAAGTCGCACCAGCGCCGCTAGTGGAACCGGCGAAATTGGTGCGCCGACTGACCGTCATTGCTCTGTTCTTGACTATGACAGGATGGTTGCACCTCTCGGAGGATGTGTCTGAGGCTCTGAGCGTGTCGGACGACCACCGAAAGTTGGGGACAGACACGGGATGTCGGGCATTTTTTCGGGCTGCCCGGACCGATAGGGGACGCCATTAGGGCCGATTTTTATGTCCGGACCCCTTTTTAAACCGATCATGGGGTCTTTTGGGTACGCCGGCGGAGTTGTTCTTAGTTCAGAAACAAACACAACATCACACCTCCCTCCACCAATATCACCATCAGGTGGTCGTGATACATGGGCTGTGGTGATATGCACTATCCCTGCTCCATCATAACTGGAACAAATATGAGTATTTCCGCCTTTCATGGTGTGAGCCCTTTTTGCAGGCTATGGGCAGCGGCACCCATTGAAGCAAAGGGAGCATACAACTTTTGTACTACTACCCCCACACCCACATCCATGGCCACAGCGCGCATTCATTCATTCATGGTGTGGTAAATGAAAGCCACAGAGCCAGCCGGCACGAACAACTAACCCGGCCGGGACGCTTGACCCAGTCGCATGCGTTTTTGGTTGGAGGAGAGGCTGGGGTTTGGTTTTGGCTAGATTTCACGGGGCGGTGTGGTGCCTGCCTGCCAGATCGCTGAATGAGCCGGTCACTGGTTGGGCTACGCTACAGCGGCAGTCACTGTGCCATCATAACCCTGTCCCTGGATGCCCTACATGTCCTCTCCCAGCAGATAAGGGTGGAGGCATTAGGCCAAGCACACCCATCATGGGGCCCACCACACATGATGCCCTCCTTTTTGAACAGACGCAGAATAATAAACATACTACATACTAGTAGCAAATACATCCCATCCATCCATCCATCCACCAGCAGATAGCACAAATTGCTCAAATGATGATGTTGAAGTATTGGGGCTAGATTTTGTGCATGAAATTGGACCAGAATTTGTGAACTGCTGTCTTTTTCCATTTACTCGTTTTCTTTTATAAAGGGGAGAGTTCACAATGCAGAGTAGCATGTGAAAACTGAGAATTGGCAAATTTAAGATAGGGGGAAAGGAAGGACATGTTCTACTACATGGAAAAATGCAAAACTTTTATTATGAAACTCTGAACAATTTTGGGTTTGTTTCTGCACAAGGAGCTGGTGCTGCATGCATGATAGACTGGGAAAGCCATATGGTGGTATCGATACCACTATTCCGATGGGTGGGATCATGATAGCACTAGTTGAGAGGGAAAACTCGCAGGTGAGCCCGAGCTCACCTGCACCCTCGGATTTCGCAAAATTCAAAAAATAGTAAAACTTTTCGAAAAAATCTGAAAAAAATGGGGTGCATATGTATACAAATTCTTCACATCTGTGCAAATTTTTAGAATAAAATGACATTCTATGCGCTCTGTGCAAAAAAGACAAAATAAGACATTGAAAACATGTGTATTCAAATTTTTTTCTGACAACTCGGGTTGTCTTTTTTGCACAGACCATATGAAATATCATTTGATTATGAGAATTTACACGAGTGTGAAGAACTTGTATACATATGCACCCAATTTTTCCAGATTTTTTTTCATGTTTTACTATTTTTTGAATTTCGCGAGAAAAAAAGGGTGTAGGTGTGCCCGGGCACTGTTCGTCCGCACTCGAGTTGAGAGCTTGATTTAAGCCGGAGCTCCTCCAAAACAACGCAGGCAGTCAGGCATAGGGCCCCACGCCCTTGTGGTGATGCCAGAGGCTCCACTCCGAGGCACAGTTTGTCAATGTCGCCATGGCCTTTGTAGCTTTTCCAGACTTTGTGTTGTGTGTTCTATCGTTGTTGCTGCTGCTGCTGCGTGGAGTGATGGACTCTGGGTCTGGGACAGACAGACAGACAGACTACATGGAGCTTTTCGGGCTCCTGAATGGTAAAAAAATATAACTCTTTGACCTATAGTAATTGACATGGCTATATAGCCTGTGCGGATGGAGAGCTACTTACCCGTGAAGATGTAGATACCAGAATCAGATAGATAGATATCCCTTTCAGCAGGTTTCATAAATTTTTACCATATGTGACAACTGTCATGCTCTGAATTCTCTCATAATAAACAAACCAAAACAAGGAACACACTTGCAAGCTCAAAAAATGCTGAGCTTGCAGCCCTAGGTTTGAACAGCCCACTTGAGATCTGGGGGAATCAAACTATGCCACTTACTTCCTGGACATGGATGATTAGTTTAACAATGCCTAAACATTGGACACAGCACCATGCAGCTATAATAGAGAAGATGAGGAGTATAATAAGGTGAGGAGCCATGTTACCTAGGCGATTAAGATAACCCAGAGAGAGGACAAAAACTGGCTAAGGGAACCTTTGACCAACTAAAGGCTAAGCTAAGCTCACTTATTGATGATTTGAAGACAAAGCAAGCCAAACCCAAGAAAAATTAAAGAAAGGTGCTCGTGCTGCGTGAGTGCGCCTTCTTGTATGTGTGTGCGCGCGCCACAGCGCCTGACTGGCCCACCCACACAGCACAGGCAAGGCCATGCGCTGCCTCACATGGAAACAGGAGCTGTGTCAGCCCCGCACTCTTGACTGTCCATTGGCTGGTCTTTTGCTGTTCATCTTGGCCCCCGTCCCTCCATCGTCCTGCCTTGTACTGCCTTCCCATGGTGCTTGCTTCTCAGATTTAGATGGCAACCGTGCATCTGCAATAGTATCATGTTTTCATGCACATTGTACAATCTCGACCAATTGTTAAACAACGAGAATAGTAGATTTGACAAGGAGCAACGTAACAAGAACAGTAAATTTGACAAGGAGCAACACAACAAGAAGGAACAGTAAATTTGACAAGGAGCAACTCGAGTGAAATTGGCACCGGAGAAAATTCACCATTTATATATGTACATACACCAGCTCTTACTGAAGGGCGAACAGAAAATAAACAAGGAGCTGAAGAAAGCTGGGAAAGAAAGAGAAGAAAAAGGTTGAGCTACTCCTATAGGTACATGGCAACTTCAACTTACCAAAGCTACAAGGGGAAAAGTTCTCATCTTGCACCATCGGAAGCAAATGCTAAGCATGAGTGGAATGGTATCCTCCATCTGAAAGACTGATTTCTACGGGCATTTTGCCACCAAACTGGACGTGTTGCTGCCAGCCACCGCCGGCCGTGGGTTACCATCTAAAAATCTTTCTCCTCCTTGGCTTCCTTGAGGGTCATGTCCATTACCCCAAAACCTGCCTCGTCGCTCAAGCCGGTGGCCACCGACGAGGTTTTTGAGTCCACCGTTGACCCAGCCTGGATCTCCTTGAACATCGTCATGACCTTAAGCATCGTTGGCCGCCTCGACGGCCTGTCATCCAAACATGCACAAGCGATTTTCAAATGCTCCAGCAGCTCAAGCTCCAGGGTAGGATCATCCTTTAGCAGCTCCGGGTCAAACACATCGGTGATCTTCAATTTCGTGTGCAGCTTCACCCATCCGACAAGATTATTGTCCTCGCCAAAATCTGCTGAATCTGTCGGTGGTTTCCCGGTGAGCAGCTCCAACAATACAACGCCGTAGCTATACACATCACCCTTGGTGGTGCAGCGGAAGCTCTGGTAGTACTCCGGTGGCACATACCCCGGCGTGCCGGCAAGAGTGGACACGCTCAGGTGTGTGTCCACCACGCTCATCATCCTCGCCATACCGAAGTCAGAGACCCTTGCCTCCAGATTCTCATCAACAAGCACATTGCTTGACTTCATGTCTCGGTGGATGATGTGTGGAATGCAGTTGTGGTGGAGGAATGCCAATCCCCTTGCTGCCCCAATTGCAATCTTTCTCCTTGCTACCCAGTTCAGTCTTATCCCAATCTTCTTGCGGTCATGCAGCACATCCTCTAAGCTGCCAAACTTCATGAAATCATACATGAGCAGCCGCTCCTCGCCAATCTTGCAGTAGCCGAGGAGCGGAACAAGGTTCCGGTGTTTGATTTTGCCAATGGTCTCCATCTCCGCTGTGAACTCCCGGTCACCCTGGCCACTCACATGTATTAGCTTCTTGATTGCAACAACCCTCCCATCCTTGAGCTGCGCCTTGTAGACATCTCCAAACCCACCGGACCCAATAAGGCTGTCATTGTGGAAGCCATTGGTGGCCTCAACAAGATCACCCAAGGTGAGCTTCTGCAGTGGCTTCTCAAATGCAGCGAGGTTGATGCTGAGAGCATTCGTACCAGAGAGCCTCCAGTTGGAATTCATAGTGCCGGAATGTGATCGGCTATCAATGTATATATCACGTGAGGTATTTGCCTCATCATTCCTCTGCCTCCTCTTCTTGCTCTCGATAACTATGAGGACCAAACAAATATACAGAAGAGTGAGAACAAGAGTCCCATAGCAACACTGCCTGCAAGGGACGCCCTCCTCCGTTTGGACTGGCCGCCGTTGGAAGAGCTTTGGTCAGCATGTGGCGCGCAAACCGGCATTGGGAAGCCACACAGACCACTGTTATTCTCATACGCCATCTTTGGAAATGTGGCAAGGGAACCGAGCTCTGGAATTGTCCCATTCAGCTTATTACTTGACAGATTGATCTCAGACAAAGACAATGACGAGAACGAGCTGGGTATTGGTCCTTCCAATTCGTTGTGCGAAAGGTCAAGCACTGCGAGCTTCTTTGCACCAGCTAGCTCCGTTGGGATGGCCCCGGACAGAAGATTATGTCCAAGATTCATGATCATGAGGTAGTACATGTTCCCGAGCTCCTTGGGTATCTCGGAGTCAAGCTGATTGAATGACAAATCCATAAATATCATGGAGCCATTCTTGTTGAAGGTATACTCCGTGCTCCCCATGTACATCCTTGTGAAGTTGCAGAGTGTCTTGCTGGGCATGCGACTAAGGTCCTCCATTCGGATGCTTGAGAACTCCAGCAAGCTCCCCTTGCCACGGCACTGGCTGCTCAGCTCGTCGTTACGAAGATACACATACGGCCGCCCAATAATGAGGCCAACGGTCATCTTTCCCGATTGATCTGCCAGTTCCGCCGGAATCGACCCATTGAGCTGGTTGCTGTTGAGGTCCAGCCATACCAAGCTCTTGCAGTCACCAAGCTCGGCCGGTATCCGTCCAGTGAAGGAGTTGTTGCTCAGCTTCAATATCGCCAGGTTGCTGAGCTTCCCAAGCCACGAAGGGATCTGCCCGGACAGCCGGTTGCTTGCCAAGGATATCCAGTTGAGCTGCGTGCACTTGGCCAACTCCGGCGGGATGCTGCCGGTGAGCCCATTGTAGTCGAGGATGAGATGCTCGAGGCCGCGAATGCTTGACAAGGATGCCGGTATCTCGCCCTCCAGCAAGTTCTGCCACATGATAAGATCCTTGAGGCTGTCAAGCTGGCCGAGGGATTCCGGGATGGAGCCATTGATGAGGTTGAGGCTGAGGTCGAGGGAGACGAGGTCGGTGCAGTTGGAGACGGCCTCCGGGATGCCGCCGACGAGGTAGTTGTTCTGAAGGTACAGCACCCGGAGCTTGGAGCCGGGATCTCGGCAGAGGGATTCAGGGATGGCGCCGGAGAAGTCGTTGGAGCTGAGGTCGAGCACCTCGAGGTCCCGCAGCGCGGCGAGGCTGTCGGGGATGGAGCCGCTGAAGTGGTTGAAGGAGAGGGAGAGTGTCTGGAGCTGCTGCAGGCCGGTGAAGGCGTCGGCGGGTACCTCGCCGGAGAAGTTGTTGTTAGAGAGGTTGAGGGCGGCGAGCGAGGTGAGGCCCGCGATGTTGGGCGGGAACGCGCCGGCGAGGTGGTTGCTGGAGAGGTTGAGCGCTGTGAGGCCGCGGCAGCCGGAGAGCGCAGCTACGGGGACGTCGCCGGCGACGGAGTTGCCGGAGAGGTCGAGGAACTGCAGGCCGGAGCAGTTGGTGAAGTCCGGGAGCCCGCCGGAGATCTTGTTCCATGCGAGGTCCAGCCACCGGACCGACCCGACGCCGGCGGAAACCATCCAGGCGAGGTCGGCGTCGCCGGTGATCTTGTTGCTGGACAGGTCGAGAACGTCCAGGGCAGCGAACCCCAGCTGGGCGCCGCCACCGCCGCCGGCAGCCTTGGCCGCACCAACCGCGTCACCGGAGAGGTTGAGCGTCTTGAGCCCGCCGCAGGAGCCGGCGAGCGCGGCCACGTCGGCGACGGAGCCGCGCAGCGCGGCATTCCCGGAGAGGTCGAGCTCCTCCAGCTTGGCGCCGCACCTGGCGCCGGCGGCGGCTACGAGCGAGCCGCTGACGTTGGCGCCGCGGAGGCTGAGCCTCTCGACGGCGCCGAGCTGCAGGAGCGTGGCGGCGACGGCGCGGAAGTCTGCATTGAGCTGCACGGCGGCGAAGGACAGCGACGTGAGGCGGCCGCCCCTGCAGACCGCGCCGGGGAACCTGCAGGCGCCGTCGCGCGCGGACCAGCCGTCGAGGGAGTCGTGGTTGGGCACGGCCGCCTTGAACTCCTCCAGCAGCTGCGCGTCGTCGGCGGCGGTGGCCGCCACAAGCGCGGCGAGGAGCAGCAGCGCCGAGGCTGTGAGCAACCGGGGAAGGGGGGAATCCATGTAGGAGAGGGGCGCGGCGCTAGCTTGAGACCATACGGGAAGCGGTCTGCGGAAGTGGGAGCAGGGAGAGAGAGAGATGGGGGGAGTGGGAAGTGAGGAGGAGGTGGTGGTGGGGAGAGAGAGAGAAGGGAGAAGAAGCGAGCGAGAGAGGGGGAAGGAGACGGGACGGGGGAGCAGAGTAACAGCTGTAGGTAAGGGAGGGGAGTGGTGGTGGGGTCACATGGCATGTGCCCGCCCTCATCCGCGATATTAGGTTAAGCACGGCGCTTAGTTATCCGCCTGTTACGGCGGGCGGGCGACGGTAAGCCCGATCCCATCGGACCTCTGCTCGAGGCGTGCTCACGTGTCGCCGGGATGAAATGACGGCTTTGGGGTCGTGGCGTGGACGTGCAGGCGTGGGCAGTCTCGGGATTTCCTTTTCACGTCGTCGCGGGTGTGTTGAGGCGGGCGGGTCGCGGTCGGAGCCGAGCGTGCGGAATCCTGCGCGTGGGGTGCGTTGCTTCGCGAAGGGGTTTTTGTCTTTAATTCCGAGCAGATCAGATCCCGCCGGAGCGTGCCACCTTTTTCCAGGCTCACTCGCCTGTGCCCAGGCAGCCTAAAGTGCTCGCTGCCGCCGTCAGTATGAAGTCATCACGCACGGCACTTAAACATGGCCACGGCGGATTTCCTTTCCTGCGGTTCAGCGCGATTTGTTTACGCGAATGCCGGTTGACGAGGAGTAGTAATGAAGTTTTGTCGGTGTTGAATTTTTTTCCGAAAGGAACAAGTAAATGTAAAGCCAACAAAAGGAGCTGGGGCAAATTTCACCGTGCCACCTACTCCTACTAGATATAAATGCGTACAAGTACTAATTATAAATGCAAAGATTGAGGAGATGAACGAGAGCAATCTTCCACTACCGCCACCACAGGAAACAACTGATGTCCAAACATATTCGTCGTCGGTGGCTACAGAAAAGAGAGTACGAGCACAATTCACCGTTGATTTTTATAATTGTTAAATCTAAAATTATGACGAACAAAAACAAAAACAAAAAGGATCGAGCAGAAGGCAAGCTAGCTGCTCCCCGTGCATACGATCTAGTAGTAGTAGTACCGTATCTATGAATGACCAAACAAACAAACGCAAAGTTGAAAAGATCCAGCTAGCCAGTCAAACAGGAGACGGGAAAGCGGCTTTATTAGCAGTGGCGGAGGCGATGATGATGATGACGACGAGGTTACGGCCGCCACCCGTGCGCCTCGGCGTGTCGCATTGTTTCAGCACCTATGAAGTGGAGCGCATACCCGTGTGCCTGTGGCGGGCCCCCCACCACCAAATCCAGCACCCCGACGCGCATCCGTTTCGCTGACGTACGTGGCCCCGTCCGTCCGGTAGGGTCCACGCCTCAGTGGAACTCGCGTTTCCGTGGACGCCTGATTGGACAAGTCGCTGGGAAAATGTTTTGGGGGAAAGCGGGGCCCGCACCATGACACCCGGCACGTGCGCCTGTCCCTGGACCACCGGGAGGCGAAGCGTCTGCGGGCCGTTTGATTCGGATTCCGGTTGATTGTCGACCGTCCGTAGGGAGCCGTGGGTAAAAGGGGCCCGCGCGTCTGTGGCCGAGCACTGTCTTCGGGTGAGGGTGGTGGCCTGGTGGGTACCGGGTACGCGGCGCGATCTGCCGTTAGATCTCTCCGTCGTCTCGGTCTTTGCTCATGGGAAAACTAGTTGCGTTTACGCGAGGCTGTTCGATGGGGGTAGTGACACTCACCGGTCGCGCCATTTGTTGTTTCTTTGACCTGATCGGCCTCAAAGCAAACCGGATTTGATGGCCACCGGCACAACATCGTAGTACATCTGCTGCGCGTACTACCTAGCTTGGAATAGACACGAAGAAATAGCCCACCTTACTGAGTACCACCCTACTCCTCCCGTTTTTAAATAAGTGGACATCTAAAAATTTTAGATAAATTATAGAGTGGATTAGAAAATACATTAGAAAGGTGCAAACCTCCATCTCTCTCCTCTTAATTTTCCCACCACCAATGAGCTAAGTGCATGTAGAAATGAGTAGACCATGTGTTGAATGTTATTGAGCTTGATTCCCGTATGATGAGAGGGGAGCATTATTTTCTACTTTTAAATGCATTGGGAAGATAGAAGTACACTTTTTTTGGACAAATTTCAAAGCTAAATGTACACTTATTTTAGGACAGAGGGAGTAGCTGCATATCTCCTGCACCCTATCGTCCGCTGCATGCCTGCCGACCAGGAGCAAAAATCTCCACCGGGGCGTCTAAATTGTGTCCGGTACACCCCAATTAGAGATTCCTTTGAGGGGTGCCGGACACTTGTCCGGCGTTTTTTTTTTTTTGCGCCTCCCAAACCGGCACCTCCAAAGGAAATCCCCAAACTCAATTAAAAAAACAAAAACAGCGAAACGGTCCCAATTTTATTCAAATTTTGTTATATTTTACAAGATTTGAACGAAATTTAACTAAACCAAAATCCTAATCTACTCGAAGGCGCCGGACCAGTCGAAATTGTCGTCGCCGTCGGAGCCTCCACGGGGGCTGGAGGCCAATACCAACATCTGCACCGAGCGCTCGATGGTCTCCATCAACCCGGTGGAGTCCTTCTCGAGCATTGCGGTCGGCGCCACCATTGCCCAGGTCATGCCCGGGAACTCGCCGTCACGGGCCTCGTACCCCGGCAGAATCATTGGGGCTTCACGTCCTCCGACTCCTCCTTGACCGGCCGCATCGGGATGTCGTCACGGCGGCGCAAATGGAGACTCTCGCATGGTGGCGACCGACGATTCTGGACATCGCGGATCACCACCCTGCCGCCTCTGCTCCGTCCTCCTCCACTTCTGTCGCTGCTACCACTGCCGCCGCAAGAGCAGAGGGAGAAGCAGTCGCCGCGTCGTTGACGCTTCGGTGGCGGCGGTGGTGGTGGTGCTGGGATCGGCATTAGCCTGAACAGGGTCTGGTTCCCCGTCGCGGCGTGGCGGCGGGCGGCCGCGATGGCAGTTGCCACCATGTGGACGGTGCGTCCCCACCAGCGGTCGCAGCCTTCAGCGTTCCAGCGATGTCGAGGACGCGGCCGGTCGTAGAATTCCACCGCCTCGTCGCGCTCCCGCGTGAGGCACAATCACCAGGCGTCCTCGTTGTCGGCCGCGTTATCCGGGCGGTTGCGCTCCTCCTCGGTCATCCTGTCCTGCCGCTCGAGGATGGCATGGAGAAAGGCCTCGCTGGCGGGGAGAGGTGGCACGGTGAGGCCGCCATAGCTGATCACCCAGTTCTTGGGTAGGCGGAGAAGTCCGGCGGCACGAGGAGGCCGAACCGGTGGAACAGCCTCGCGTCCTTGATCAGGTGGTTGCGGCCTCCCGGTACGAGCCGGTCGAGCTGCCGCCGCCAGTCTCGTCGTGTTCATTGGTGGCGGGGGCGGGAGAGGTGTGGAAAGCGCAACATTTACGCCGCTCATTAATCTGGGGAAGAAACCGCTCGTGAGGATGACGGGTAGGCCATACATGTCGGAGGCACGGGCCGGACAGTATCCGGCACAGTGAAGGCAGCCCCCAAAGTTGGGCCCGGTTCGCATTGCCGGACAGGTTTTCGGCCGGACGAGAGCTTTACGACCCCCCCCCCCCCCCCGGTGTGGCCGATTTTTCTGTTCGGCACCCCAAAGGGCGTTTAGAGGCCCTTTTACGACCCCCCGATGGAGATGCTCTTAGCTCCACATAGTTTTGGGGGGGGGGGGATTTGGTCAAGTTTATGAGAAAAAATGAATTTAAAAACCATACATGTGTCGCCTTACGACCTGTTACATGCACGCCCACACGACCACATGACAAGGACTCGCCTTGCCCAACCTTCGGGCATGAATGGTCACTGGTTGGGATATAGAGCCTCAAGGCCATGTCACAACCGGTAAAAGACATCTCGAAAGCACGACCCAAACTCGAGGAAGATGTGTGTTGGGACATACCAAACAGATATACCCAAGATGGTGGATTAATACCAGCATATCTGGGTGGCCCACTAGTAATAACATCGGCTGGCTTACCGGGCGGCTCGGTGGGCTAAAGCATAACAGAGATATGCATCTAGCTTACGAAGGCCTAGGATGAAGCCCTATAGCCTTACCGCCTTAGTACGCCAGGACCGGCCATAAGCCGGATTAGTCTAGGTTTCCTATCCTAGTCGGTGGAGATCTCTCCGTGCGAGCCCTGGGTTCGGTTGTCTATATAGGGCCGGACCCTAGGAATCCTAAGGGCTAATACTCAAATGTAACATGTACACAAGTTATCGTTGTACTGACTTATAGCAACACATATGGTTCTTCCACCATCGAGGAACCTGAAGTTGGGTAATCCTCGTGTACAATCTCGCACTCGGATCACCGGATGGCCATCTCCCCCGTCTCTCCCCCTCTACGTATGACAACCCATATGGTCCTTGCTTTATTGTCACCACGACAGTTGGTCGAGGATGAGATGCTCGAGGCCATCCGTAGGGAGGCGTGGTGGATGGGACACCGTGCGTCTGTGGCCGAGCACTGTTGTTTGGTGGGGGTGGTGGGTACCAGGGTACGCGGCGCGATCTGCTGTTAGATCTCTCCGTCGTCTCGGTACTCATGGGAAAAACTGGTTGCGTTTACGCGAGGGCTGTTCGATGGGGGTAGTGACCACTCAGCGGTCGCGCCATTTGTCGTGGGGTTGTCACGGCAAGTCCTTCCTCCAGGAAGATGAGTTCGGGGGGCCATTGATGCTTGAAGTACGTAGGAGAGATTAATCTCGCCTAGGGACACAGATTTACCCAGGTTCGGCCCCTTTGGTTAGAGGTAAGGACCTACTTCCTGCTTCTCTTTATTGCTCTGGATCTAATATCGATTACAGGGTTCCAGCTCCTCTCTGGGGATCCGGCCACTTGGTGTTTCTCTCTACTGGTTGGACTTATCGAACTAAGGTCCAGGACCCTGCTTATAAAGGCTGCCGGTCCTCCCTGGACTTACAGGTTACACCAAGTCACACTAGAACACGGAGTCCTACTCTACGTCTTGGTCTTTTAAGTTAAGGCTCTGGGTTGTACTTGGACTCCTTGCTGACGAGTCCTTTCTTCATCATGGGCCTTGGTCGGCTTGTCTCCAGCCCAGCCCATGCGACCTGACACGTGACTCGGCTTTGGCCTTCTTGGTCTTGGCGGGTCTACTTTCCGGGTCCATGGGCCTACCTATAAAGTATCCCCCCATTAGTAGCCCCCGAATTTATCTTGGGCGCAGCTTGGCGGCTTCCTCCAACTCATTGGTTCGACTCCCGGGTCGGCTCCTTCCACTTGAGCCACAGGCTCCAAAGTCGCTTGCTGCTAGCTCCAAGATGAATTCCTGCATAAAACATAAGACATATAAAAGATGAGTCTATCCTCTTTCCTTGTTCAAGCCATCACCCTTGCCCTTGCACATGCTGGCCGGGTCTGTTGTGACTCTTGCGAACAAGGACCAGATAACTTGACTTTCACTGTCACAGGACTCGCCATTCTGAGACAAGCCGGCTTCTTCCGCTTCTGTGACTTTTGACTTCTCTCTATCGTAATTTCCTGTCTGGCTGTTAGCCGCTGAATCGTTTTTACGAAACATTATCCACAGTTTACTGTGGACCCACTCTGTAACTCTTTAGGGTTTTTACCCCTTTATAAATATCGAAGGGTTAGGTCTCAAACCTCACTTGCCCCTTCAGCTCAAAATCTCTTCTTTCTCTTCGCGCCCATCTCTTCCCGCGCTCAGCACGCACCGCCTGCACGCCATGGCACCCAAGCGCGCAAAGACCGCACCTAAGGCCAAGGCATCCTCGTCGAGCAGGACGGTGGACATTGCCGATGCGGCCGCCGCCGCCGCAAAATCCTCTTCCAAGCGATCGATCTCCGCCGATTGGGGTGGATCTACGGTCACGGCGGAACAATTGAAGACACATAGGCTCACGGTCTGATTCCTTCCAACGCTCAAGCTCGAGCCCCGGGATGAAGTTGTACCCTCTCCCGCTAAGGGCGAGGTGGTTGTTTTCGTGGAGCATCTATTCCGCGGATTTTCTCCCCCCGGTAATTTTTCGTCCGCCAGCTCCTTGAACTTTATCGACTGCGGATTCACGATCTGGCTCCTAATTCCATTCTCACTCTCTCCAATTTCGTAACTCTGTGTGAGGATTACCTCCAAATTAAGCCCGATCTCAATCTCTGGCTTGAACTCTTCTACTGCAACCCTCAACCCAAGACATCTGGGGGCCCTCTTCTCCAATGTGCGCCGTTTTCTTCAACGGCGCCTCCACTCTGTCTTTCCCAAGCCAGTCTTCCCCAACCGCATCAGGCCTGGCAGAAAACCTTCTTCTACTGCAAGGACACCTCCCCTGCAGGTGAACCAAAGCTCCCTTTATTCTCTGAGGATCGCCTCCAGGCGACTCCTCTTATGAAAGCTAGATGCTCTGACGCTGCACGGCCGCGAGTCGAGTCTCTGATCACTCGAATCCAGGCCCTCTTGTCCCACAATCTTGAAAACATGGATCTGGTCCGCTGCTGGACGACGTGGCGAATCCAGCCTCTGAGTCCTAGGACTCGGCTGATCTGTTCATATACTAGATGCGCTGGTGATGACCTCCGAATGACGGAGCAGCTGTCTGATGGACCCGAACTTGGTCGACTTATCAAAAAGTTGACTGGGAAACCGGTGAAGGACCAAGCCCATTTTGGGCTCCAGCCATTTTGCTCCACAACCCAGCTCCTGATGTAAACTTTATTCTCTACCTTATCTCTATCTTCATGTTACTTGTATTGCTTACTAACTTACTTTTGTTGACTCTGTTGCAGCTCACCGACTCCTTCTGGAAGCCGGCCTCTGGAGCTGGTACTAAAAACAAAGCTGAAGCTGAGGCTGAGGCTGAAGAAGAGGTTGAGGAGGAGACTCCTGCCACAGATCAAACTGCTGTGGCAGAAGACACTGACAATGATGACGAGGAGTCCTCCCAGGAGGCCGCCACTGAAGATGATGCTGCTGATGAGGAGCCCTCGCCAGAGGCTCCAACTGAAAACGTTGTTGAAGAGGAGTCCTCTCGAGAGGCTCCCATTGTGGAGGAGATTGACGATGATGAGTCCTCTCCAGAGGCTCCCGTCACTAAACAAGTTGACTCCACTTTCGCCGCTGCTCAAACCATCGCCATCTGTGGAGTCCTCAGCTAGGAGTCACTCCTCTTCTTCCCCAGCCTCAACAATAATGGATCTCGAGAGGCTGTTCCCAAGGTACCACTCTCACGAGTCCTTGGGTCCTCTCGCTCACCTACTAAGCCTGAGGAACACATGCAGAGTGTTATTGCTGCCAGGAAGAGGAAGCTGCGCTCCGATGGGCCTACGATGCTCCTGAGCCTCTGCCAGTCTCGCACCAGCGGAAATCGGCTTCTCCTCCCCACAAGGACGACTCCTATCACTCCGGGATGTCAATGCCTTCCTCAAACTCTCAGGCCTCCTTGGACCTGGAGACCAATGTTGGGTAAGACTCCTTTATTTCTGTACTTGTATTCAAATGACTCCTGCTTTTTCCCTTTTCACTAATTCTGGTGCTGACTTCTATCTTTGTATATTTCAGTGCTCGGCCTTGTGCTAAAGTGACCAAGCTCCCAGGCATGGTTGATGTTACCTCTGGGCGTGGACCTGTCCCTCCTTCGGCCTCTGAAACGACTAGCACGAGGACAGGTCTTTCCATTGCTGCATCAGCTGGTGCAACTACAACTCCTACCATTCCCGAGTCCCCTTCAAGGACTCGGGCGGCGACTCCAACAATAGTCCAGCCCAGCTCTGGTGCTGCGACTCCTGATACTGCGCCTCAAAGTCATCCGGCTCCTTAAGCCGACTCCTACAGCTTCTCCAAATCAAGGTCAAGTCAGTCTCAACTGACTACAGCCGACTCCGGGTGGCTGATAACATGTCATTTTCTGAAGCCTTTTGCTGAAGCCATTGATTGAACGATCATCTGCGAGGCTGAAGGACGATGAGCAAGCTGCTCTTAGAGCTCTTCACATGATTCATGAAGTAAGTTCTTTGACTTCTATTTCTTTATGCTTTCCAGGCATCATCCTATCCCAGTAGCCCCAAGCACCTGTCTGTGGTGGCTTGTGACTAGGATAGGTGCTTTGATTTGAAACTGAACTCAACTGCTATATAGAAAAAAATTGCACATTGTAGCCCCCAAGCAATGAGTCCTTAGCTCTACTAGGACTCGGGGCTGCTAATTTACTGTCTGTCGGGTCCTTAGACCAAAACTTTTGCACGAGTAGCCCCCAAGCGCCGAGTTGTCAGCCTGCGACGACTTGGAGTTACCAATATGTAATTTACTGATACTTTACTTTGAAGAAAAATTTCTGTTTCTGCGAGTAGCCCCCAAGCGCCAAGTTGCTAACTTGTGCGACTTGTAGCTGATGACTTGTCCACTAAGAACCATGCTTTGCTAACTGTTAAGAAGAAATTGATTCCTGAGTAGCCCCCAAGCGCCAAGTGGTTAACTTGTGACGACTTGGAGCTCATGAGTTCTGATGGGGGGATACTT
>QRDG01000643.1:0-32895 GCA_012064385.1 Puccinellia tenuiflora | reverse complement strand
GGAAACAAAAATCCTTATTGGGTAATTTGGCTTTGGTACATCATGGCGGAGACAGAGGAGGCGGAAGCATCAGCATGAGCGAACTTGGAGAGAGGGGAGATTGAGGATATATTCCAACACCTCCAACTCAACAATGACAAGCTAGATGATGTGGTTGTCGGGGAGGATGAGATTAAGGAGTACAAGAAGGAGGCGCGGCGGTTGGTAGTCGAGAAGGTGCTGACCACGCGTTCCTTCAGTGGGAAGACACAGTTTTAGAAGATGAAGAGTGTCTGGAACCTGGCTCACGAACCGGGATCCCGTGAAACGGGCGAAAATCTGTTTATTTTCAGATGCATTACTTGGGATATTGGAAGAAGGTAGTTCATGAGGGACACTGGACGTTTCGTGGATGGGGGTGATGCCGGAGGACTAAGATGGACTGCTGGATCCAGAGAAGGTGACTTTTAGAGGTTTGATGGTATGGGCTCAGATCCAAGGAATTATAGAGCTTTTTCCTAAGTATGAGGTAGTGGATGACCTGTCTCGGTGGGTGGGCAAGGTCAAGGAGGTGCAGATGAACTGAAAACCTTTTTTTTAAGGGAACTATGCTCGAATCCGTGTGAGGATTGATGTTGCCAAAGCATTGATGAGGGTTGTATCGCTAGCTTTGCCGGAGGGAACGAAGATCCTGCCGGTTAAGTATGAGATGGTGCCTTTCTTTTGCAAACAGTGTGGTCTCATGGGGCATGACCATGAAGAATGTAGTGGCGGGGCATGGGAGGAGAACAAGATCCAATATGGTTCTTGGATGCTGGCAAAACACAGGGCAGTTGAAAGAACAAACGATGTCGCCTAGAGGGGGTGGGTGAATAGGCGATTAAAACTTTTCCGGTTTAAGGCTTGACAATTGCGGAATAAAACTAGGTGTTTAAATTAACAAGCCAACAACCTAAATAAACTAGGCTCACCTATGTGCACCAACAACTTAAGCTAAGCAAGACAAACAACAAGGTGATAGCAAGATATAAAACTTCACGAAGGCTATCACAATGTAAATTGCATAAGTAAAAAGCTCGGGTATAGAAATAACCGAGGCACGCGGAGACGAGAATGTATTCCCGAGTTCCTCCTTGTTAAGGGAGTATGTCTCGTTGGTGGGGTGTGAGCTCGCCACAAAAGGCCTACTCAAGACGCCACAAAAGGCCTCACCCTATTCTCTGATGAACCTCATCCCAAGGATTAGGTTCACCTTCCACTATCAGAATTCTTCAAGGCTGAATCCGGAGCCTTTACAACAATCTTGGGGCACACACCCACAACTCAATCGGGGGATCCCAAATCTTGCCCGAAGCTTCACAACTCAAAGTCTTCGCGACACCACCAACCGTCTAGGGTACACAATGCACCCAAGAGGCACAAGCTCTTGGGAACACAATGCACCCAAGAGTAACAAGTTTCTCGAACTTCAATCCCACGAATCTTCGTGGAGAGCACAACCCGATGCAACTAATTCAAAAGGCAAGACCACACAAGTTGGTTAAGTCCTTCACTCCCAAATCCAACCAAAGCAACTAATGCTAGAGAGGGATTTGAGAGGAAGAACAAGGAGAAACACAAAACAACTCCCAAGATCTATATCCAACGAGTTCCCCTCACTTAGAGGAGATTTGGTTTGGTGGAATAGTGTATCTAGATCTTCTCTCTCTTTTCCTCTAATTTGAGGCAAGAATCATGGAGGGAAGAGGAGGAATCAAGCTCACAAAATAGCAACAATGGTGGAGCGAGAGAGATCAAAAACTTGGGGGAACAATGGGGAAGAAGGCCCCTTTTATATGGGGCCACAAAATGTGGCCGTTGGGGCTAAAAAAGTGCCCAGCCCGAGTCCCCGGCCAGGAGCCGGCCGGCCGGGAATCAAAAGGGCATCGAAGGGCGACGTGATAGGCGTTGGGAGCCCGGCCAGCACCCCGCCTGGGCCGGCCTGGGAGCGAGGTGGGCCGGGCAGGCGGCCGAAGCTGCCGGCCTCGCCCCGGCCTGGGCCGGACGCCCAGCACGCGAGTGGGCCGGGAGGCCACCCGAGGCTGCCGGCCTCGTCCCGGCCTGGGCCCGGCCAGGCAGCCCTTTTTTCTTTTCCTTTCTTTTTTCTGTCCAAAAAATACTCCGAGAGGGAAACGCCATAACTTTCACCCACGAACTCCGTTTTCGATAATCTTGGACTCGTTGGAATCATCACAACGAGCACTACAAGATTATGCAGAGAAACATCATGGTCCAATAAGATATTATAATAACAAAAGGGGAAAGGTTAAACCTCTCTTTTGCAAACCGGAAATGCCATATCTTTTGCAAATGAAGTCCGAATGGAGTGAAACCAATTTTGTTAGAAAGAGGACGACAAGTGATACCCTTGGAAATATTGAAAACAAGTAAAGGAGATTTTGCAAATAATTGGAAGAGTGAGACCATCCACAAGGATGAACCGACAAAATCTCCAATACCGAAAATGCAATAGAAGACGCATATGAAAACCGTTTCGGTGAACTTAGCCTTGTCATGACAAGCACGACAAGCACCAAGACCACACCACGATAAGAGCCAAATAAGAACCAATAAAGATGATTGCAAGGATGCAAAGGTTTGAGCTATCCACGAACGATACGATCAAGATACTCGGTCGAGAGCCCCTCTTGATAGTACGGCTATCTATCCTATAACCCGGTCTCTCAACTAACATCATGAGACCGGTAAAATAGAAAGCCTATCAAGATCATACCTTTTCCTTGCGCATAATCCACTTGAGGTCGATGAAGACGATCTTCATCTACTCAAGACGAACCACCTTTCTTGAATGCGCTTCGCTTGGTGAAGGCTCAGATGTTGCTCCCCCATACACCAATATGGGAGAAGCACTCTTCGGCATATCTTCACTTGGACTCAAGTGTTGATCAACTCGCACATAGCCTTGATCAACAAATACTCTTCATCCCTTAGCCTTGATTCCAACAAATGGAGATCAAGCACTGCATATGGACACATCTACAAGTAGCTCAATACAAACATTAGTCCATAGAGATTGTCATTAATTACCAAAACCACACATGGGGGCAACCATGCACTTTCAGCAGTGCAACCAGTGGAGGAGCCTAGAAGATTTGTACCCAGCAACCGAGCTCGCGGGGGTCCATGGAGCGTGGGAGTGGCATGCCCAACATGGCTAGAAAGAGGTCGTCAGGAGATGCAGATCTAGATGATGACATTGTAGATACTGCCCAGAGTCCTCTAAAAATTCAGAGGGTTATCAGAAGGAAGAATCCCAGAGCAACGCACGTCGTAAGTTAGCTATGGATGGAACTATGGCAAGAACAGAAGAATATGTAGATGTAGAAACAAAAGGGGAGATGAAGAGTAAGGCCACTAGTGAGGAATCTTCAGTGCCACCATCGCCACCATAGTGTATCTCGCCTTGTTAACACACTGATGGTGGATATTGATAAGTTGGGTGGTGCCCCAAGCGAAGGCGGAATTGTAGCTAGTAGCAATTTTCCCTCGGTTAACGAACCAAGGTTTATCGAACCAGTAGGACTTTGAAATCAACAACGAGGTGAATGTTGAAGATCTCTGGCGCTTAACCTTCAACAGACGTGGACCTGCACACACTCAACCAAATACTTTGTCCCCAACGGCGGAGAGGTTGTCAATCTCTCCGGTCTCGCAGAACACAAAAGTAGTTAATTGTACGATTGAAAGAACAAGCTATGCCCGGATGTCACCTAGACGGGGGGGGGGGGGTGAATAGGCGATTAAAACTTTTTCTATTTAGGGGTTTGATAATTGCAGAATAAAACTAGGTGTTTAAATTAACAAGCCCACAACCTAAAATTCTTAGTTTACCTAAAGTGCACCAACAACTTATGCTAAACAAGGCAAGCAACATGGTGATAGCTAGATATCTACTAACTATATTAAAGACAAACGAAATGGAGGCCTCTCAGCGATCGGCCACTGTTTTGCAAAAAGGCCCTTCCCAAACCCGTAAATAGAACCCACAGTCCTTCACTTTTCTGAAGGCAGGGACCCAAATGAAAAATGCGGAAACGTCAGGGGCCTCTACGCAAAAACGTCCACACATCCCCTCCCTCCCCTTCCTCTCTCCCTCACGCGCGACGCGGAGGTCGCCGGCGCCGCCGCCGCGTGCCCCCGCCGCAGGGCGCATCCCCGCTCAGATCAACGGATGCGGAGCGCTCCGCCGCCGCCGCGTCTCCCTCCTGGCCGCAGAACGGTCGCCGGGACGCTGCACGCACGCCGTAATCGCCGGCGGCGCGCCCGCTGCCGTCCGTCGCAGCCGCTCCGGCGACCGGAGCCCCCGGCACGATGCATCGCGAGGGAGTACCGGGAGGAGCAGCGTCGGGCGATAGGCCTCGCGTCGGAGGATGCAAGGTCGACGGTCGCCGTCGTCGCCAGAAGGAGGCTGTGAAGCGTCGGCGACGCTACCACCTCATGCGCCCGGCCGCTAGCAGCAGTGGCGTGGCAGAGGGCCACCTTGCAGCGTCAAGCGTAAGCGGCGCTCGAAGCGGTGCGTGCCGATTTGGCCGCCGCGCGACGTCGACAGGAAGTTTGGATGGCGGCGATGCGGTCGGCATGGAGGCGGACGGAGAGCAGAGAGAGGCAGCGACGGAGACGACCACGTCGACCATGGGTCCGCCGGCGACCAGCGGCTACGAAGTGGCCTTTCCCTCTCATGGCTCACCTTCCCTCTCTCTCAACGAGCACATCGACGGTCGGCCAGTTGCACGGGAAGATCTCGACCTGCTCCATGGCTACCTCTGCCCGCCGGCACGTCCCTGGATCTGCTACCAGCTCCGGGCGGTAAACAACGGAGACGCGAGCGTCGATGTGTAGGTACGTCGCCTGGCCGCTCCGTCCCACACAAACACACACACTCATGGCGATTCTCCAGCCTCGCTCTCGATCTAATCGTGACGGCGGCGACCAGACATCAAGCAGGAGCGGTGACGGTGACCACACGGTGGGAATGAGCGAAAGTGAGCAAGCAGCACAGAGGACAGGCGGCCGCGACGCATCAGCATCGGCCTCACCTGGCTTTTCACGGTACATACCATCTCGATCCATCTTCTCTATGCTCCTTCACTCTCTGCCACTTTGCTGCCATGTGCTCTGCTTCTTTATTCACATTGAGTTCTTGCTTGCAGGTCGGTCCTGTCAGCTGGTCTGGAGATACACATGGAGAAAAGCAGGCCAAGTTCTGGCATTAGTGTCATCCTCATTGCTCTAGCCATGCCCACCATCAACTACGCATACATACATATCTCTTCTTGCTAATCTTCTTCCTACTAAGTTCGTCTGATATGATATGCTGTGCTGTGTTTGTAGGTTGGTGCCGGGGTTAGCGCCTACATCGTAGCCTAGAAAGGTAAGGTAAATACATATTAAGCACCCATGACCCATCCATTCAGCAACAAATGGAAAACGTATATCCTCTTGGTTCTCCTCTTAGTTCCTGTTGTGTACACCCACATCGATCTATGAATAGTTCCGTTTCCTTACCTATCAGTTTGTGAGAAGAGATCAAGATTCCTGTAGTGTTACTTGATTAGTTAGTTTCTTATAGTGAGTTGCACTATGGTTGATCTTCCAGCTATTCTTATTTTGCAAAGCATTAACATTTTCCTTCCACTGGTCTATTATTTGGTCCAATCTCCTATCTTAGAAGTTGTACACATGCTTTGTTTAGAAAACATGAGGGGAAGACCCATCGAGGCAAGGAGAAGGACATCAACGAGGTGTGGGAGGCCGCGCTGTAGTGGTGGAAGTCCAAGACCTATGCAATTTTGCTTCTCCTCCTCACTTTGATCAAGGTCTGGTCCTTCTCCTCCCCTGCAGGCATACTATTTTGTTCTCTCTACAATGTTTTCTTTGACTACAAGCGGTTACAATTTTGAAAAAAAGAAGCATGGAATCCTGTGGATGGTAAGAGGCTCTTGAGGTCAATTCACCCACTACATGCAGAGCAAACCTGTTGTTAACCCTCCCTTTTTCATTCACTTGCAGACCATGACATGCAGTTTTCTGAGCTCTGGATGGCTGGCTGGCCGATGCATAAACACAAAAAAAAAACAATATTTCGGAGTTGACACAGTGCTTAACTTTTTTATTATTGCTATACGGTATTGACACATCAATTATAGTTCTTTTCGTCAAGCCATACTGTATTGTACATACGTGTGTCCAAGAATACCAGTTAAGAACCGCCAGCTTCACAGCTTCAATAAGGTTGTGGCGACGTCGCAGTCCGGTTGAGGACCTCCACCTTGTGGGTACACCTCGATAGCCTGCTCAGCAGCCATAGCACGTACCAACGCAACTGCATCGGCGTGTGAGCGCCGGTCCTACGTCTCATCATTGGATCAGCACAAGGTGATTTTATTTTCCCGAAATCAACTCTTTGAGATTTGTATTTGGGTGCATCCATTATTTGTTTGCTTTCTAGATCTCATTCCCTCAACTTAACCTGAAAGTTGATTTTTTTACAGATAATCACTCATTTGAGGGTTTTGTAAGCTGGTATAATCTTGTGAAAACAATTAGCAGGAGATAGTATATGAAAGCATCATGAAATGAAGGAAGATCCAGTCATAGGAAATTGCAACATTGATGTAAGTATATTGTTTTTCTTCCAGATTTTGGATTGTTCAGTCTTGCTTCTTGAGCAATGATTTTTCTTAATTCATTGTGTCTACCTCTGAAAATTTTGAAATATTTAGTTGTTCAATGGTAAAAGTTAGAATTGCATCCAAAAGATTCTTTAACATCAAGATCATCTAGGAACACAGCTGCTACAACGCCAACGATAAATTGGGATGTAAACAATAATGCTTAACCTGCCCTTCATGCTATATTTTGTAACAGCTCTGGACATGCTTATTGAAAAGCCAACACTCTCGGCCTACAAAATAATTTCCCCTCAGTTGTTGTTTGTGACATCATGCATTGGTCCAATTTTCTTATATGTCTCAAACCAGGAGGCACAACATACATATTTCTCCATGTAAACTTGATGTTCAGTACATTGTCATATTTAGACTCCTGGAACTTCCCATTTCCTACGTTTTTTTTGCTATTTCACACATACTGATATTTTTATCATGAGATTTGCCTCGGTCCTTAGAAACAGTGCTGACATGCATTGTTTCATATTTGAATTATGATATTGAAACAATTCAAAAACTTACTACACTGTTGTAGTCAGATTTTCTTCCCTCCTCCATTCTTTTTTTCCTAATGTTAAATGCTGGAAAAAAAAACCAGATGACTTCCTCTAAACATTATTTGGAAAAAGAAAAAAAAATATCTTCTAATTACGAAATTGATTTAAATTAAACTTCAAAAAATACCAAACAAAAAAATATTTCCTACAATTATTCAGCTAAAATAGACGTGTGCTATAAATTAAAAAATTTCCTAAATTTCCACACTTTCTAAAAATAGGATATTTCCAATTTTGAATTTTACCACACGCCGCATATGACCAAATTCATTCGAAAAATGTTTTCTACTCATGTATACCCATTAGGACAATACAATAAATATATCAAAGTGGCCACTAAAAAAAATCCAGATGCACTTCCTCTAAACATTATTTGGAAAAAACTAGATATATCTTCTAATTACGAATTTGATTGAAATTAAATTTTAAAAATTATGGAAAAAATATTTCCTATAAATATTCAGCTAAAATAAACATGTGCTAGAAATTCAAAAATTTCCCAAATTTCCACACTTTCTAAAAAATAGGATATTTCCAATTTGAATTTTACCACACGCCACATATGACCAAATTCCAAATTCAAAAAATGTCTACTACTCATGTATACCCATTAGGACAGCAAATTACAAGTAAATTTAAACATTTCAATTTAGCCAAAATTTCGACACCGTACGAATAAACTTTTCCCAACTGTGAAATCAAATTCGTGTGGATTTCCCTAAATTCAATTAAAAAATACCGTCGAAATACAAACATGTTCAAACATTTCAAACCACTAAAAATTTGAATATTATACACAATATATCAAAAAAAAACTCACAAAAAAAATGCTGGCTACTCATAAGAAAATAAAAAACATGTTCCAACTAACTCAACTAAATATACCCACTAGGACAATACAATGAAAAATATCAAAGTGTCCACAAAAAAAAAAGTTTACTACTCATGTATACCCACTAGGACAATACAATAAATATATCAAAGTGGCCACCAAAAAAAATGTTTACTACTCATGTCGCACCACAAAAAAAAATCAAATTTGAATATTTCAAAACTCTAATTACCTTTCAAAATTTGTCCATTTCATCCAGCAGAAAGAATATGCATAACATATCCGAACGATCGGAAAAAATAAATACTACCTACTTATAGCAAGAAAACAAACATGTATTCAAATTCCAATTTGGTCAACATTTCACGAATATCCAAATGCACTTCTTCTAAACATTATTAAAAAAAATCATATCTTTTAATTGTGGATTTGATTTAAATTAAACTTCAAAAAATATGAAATAAAAAATGTTTCCTATAATTATTCACCTAAAATAACCATGTGCTACAAATTCAAAAAAATTCCCAAATTTCCACACTTTCCAAAAAAAAATATTTCTAATTTTAAATTTTACCACACGCCCCATATGACCAAATTCCAAATTCAGAAAAAAATTCAAAAATTTCAACGGCTTCCAAATTTGAGCATTTGAAAGCTAACAAAAAAATATGAAAAGCTTCCCACATTCACCAATTTTTGAGATTCACAGAAATTATAAATCAATATCTCCGAATATATCCATTGGAAAAAAACAAGTAACATATCAAAGCAATCAGAAAAAATTCATACATCCTAATTATGTTTAAAAAAATGGAATATTCAAATTCTTCAAAATTATAAAAAAAATACAAACTATCACAAGCGCGGCGTGACGCCGCGCGAAATTCTTTCGCCGCCGCGCCCGGTGCCGTTCGCCGTGTCCGCACGCCGCCGCGGCCACGACGAACGAATTTGCATACTCCAATTCGCTCGAAATACAAACTCAAATGTTCGAAAAAAAACAATTTCAAAACTTCCCACCAGAAAAATGATAAACATAATTTGATTATATCATAGTAGAAACATATTTCCAACTTTCAATGTACTGTTGAAGTTAACAAATACTCACAATACGTATTCCCTGCAATTATGCGCTCTAATTGACCATCTCAATTAATCAAAACATTGGCAAGAAAAAAACTTTTCTTTCCATATGAAATGCATATGCAATTCCTCAAATTATATATCAGAAAAATAAATAATTCAGATGCAATTCCACAAATTACATATGCACTTCACTAAATGCTCATAAAATACACATCTTCTGATTACGAAGCTTAATTACTTATTTGTGCCAACATACAAACATAATCAGACCATCAAATTTGCCAACTATTCGAAATTACCGTAGCGTTTCTCGAAGTTTCGGAATTTCCAACATTTGGATATATCTCAAAAAACATTTTCTCTAATTACAGATAAGAATTGGTGGCAACATACGAACATACTTAAATACTTCAAATTAGTAAGTATTTGGATATTCTCTAACATATATTAAAAAGGTCCACAAAAAATTCAACATTTCAACATTTAACTCAAATATTATTTGGGAAAAAAGAAAGTTCCAAGATTTCAAGTTGCTAAAATATTTGAGGTATCCCAAAAATATATGAACATGCTTCAAAAAAAAAATTGATACTTGCTAATGCCAAAATACAAACAAACTTAAACAAAGCGATCTACCTAAAATTTGTATACACTGTATGTGCAGTTCACCTAATTATTGATTAGAACTAATAACTGCTCACAACATACATTTCCTCCCATTATACTATGCAAATGGGAAAAAAAGAAAAAAAAGACAACCATTATTTGCGCTACTTATGAAAACATATTTCAAAGTTTCACTGCGACGAATATTTGGACAAAATCCAAACTAATTCCCTAAAAAAATGGATTGAATTTAATAAAAGTCCATACGATGTATTTCATTTGATTACATAGTTCAACCAAATTTCAAAGGCAAAATACAAACTTATTATGTCTTCTTGAACTGATTAACATTCAAATATAATTTAGCTGAAACTATGGAGTTAAATTAAATATGGATTGGATTTAACAAACTCCCTTACAATGCATTTCCTTAGACTATGTAGTTAAATTAAATATTTCGATACTTATAGCGCATTACAAAGATACTTCACCACTACAATTTATGGAATTAAAGCAAATCAACAAATGCTGTTCATTTACAGTACTCCAATTCGCTCGAAATACAAACTCAAATGTTCGAAAAAACAATTTCAAAACTTCCCACCAGAAAAATGAGAAACATAATTTGATTATATCAAAGTAGAAACATATTTCCAACTTTCAATGTACTGTTGAAGTTAACAAATACTCACAATACGTATTCCCTACAATTATGCGCTCTAATTGACCATCTCAATTAATCAAAACATTGGCAAGAAAAAAAACTTTTCTTTTCATATGAAATGCATATGCAATTCCTCAAATTATATATCAGAAAAATAAATAATTCAGATGCAATTCCACAAATTACATATGCACTTCACTAAATGCTCATAAAATGCACATCTTCTGATTACGAAGCTTAATTACTTATTTGTGCCAACATACAAACAACCTTAAACAATTCAAACTGCGTAATATTTGTATACATTGTATGTGCACTTCATCTAAGTGTCGAATACAATTTAATGAATGCTCACAGAATACATTTCCTCTGATTATACTACGCAGTCGGGAGAAAAAAAACATTATTTGCACTACTTATGGCATAATGAAAACATATTTCAGGATTTTAGTTCGCCAAAATATTTGGATAAAATCTAAGTTGATTCCCTCGAAATATGGAATGAATTTAATAAATGTGCACCTAATGTAAACCATTTGAATATGGAGATCCACTAAAATTTGAAGGCAAAATACGAACTTATTATATCTTCCTAAGATGTTTAATATTCAGAGATAATTTAGCTGGAAACTCTGTAATTATGGACATAAAATTTAAAAATGCTTCGTTCCCTAAATATTTGAAGAAAACATAAAAAAATGTTTTTTTTCTAATTATGGACTGCATTCAAACTATAGAATTAAACTAAATATTTCGATATTTATGACAAATTACAAAGATACCTGAGCATTCCAAAATATGGAATTAAATTAATTCATCAGATGCTGTTTGTATACAATAATGCACATTTTAATATGAACATGCATATAAAATAAGAAGCCCCCCTAAGTGATTTTGTTACTTAATCTTCTCAATTTTAAAACATTCCTTTAATACGCTTTAGACATCTGAAATACTTTAATAAAGCATTGTTCACGAAATAATACAACAACATGTCGCCAATAAAAAATTAATCCAACATTTGAGCGAATATTTCCGAAGTTCCATAAAATAAGACCAAAATGCTCACTAAAAAATAACTGCAGTATACTCATAACAAATACCAAATTTATTTCGACATTTCAAATTGGCCAACATTTCGACACCACACGAACAAACTTTCACTAAATGTGAAATTAAATTCAAATGGATTGTTCTGATTTCAAATAAAAAATTGACATTGAAATACAAACATGTTTGACCACTTCAAACTTACAAACAACTGAATATTATGCACAATATAAAAGAAATGCACACAAAAAAAATACTACCTGTTCATACGAAAACAAACAAATGTTCCAACACTCCAATTGAGCCAGCATTTTAGTAAAAAAATATATTTATATTGCACAAAAAAAAAACCAAGGGCGTGGCGTGACGCCACGCCAAAATTCAACTAGTAAACTTGAAGCACGAAGGCTATCACAATGTAAAGTGCATAAGTAAAAGCTCGGGTATAGAAATAACCGAGGCATGCGGAGACGAAGATTTGTTCCCGAGTTCCTCCTTGTTAAGGGAGTACGTCTCGTTGGAGGGGTGTGAGCTCGCCACAAAAGGCCTACTCAAGATGCCACAAAGGACTCACCCTATTCTCCGATGAACCGCACCCAAAGGTTTGGTTCACTTTCCACTATCGGAATCCTTCGGGGTGGATTCCGGAGTCCTTACAACTTTTGGGGCACACACCCAGAACTCAATTGGGGGCTCCCAAAGCGTGCCGAAGCTTCACAAGCCGAAGTCTTCACGGCACCACCACCGTCTAGGGTCCAATGACCCAAGAGTAACAAGCTCCCAACCTTCAATCCCACGAATCACCGTGGGGAGCACAACCCGATGCAACAAATGCAAAAGGGGAAGATCACACCAAGTGGTCAAATTCTTCTCCCCAAAATCCAACCGAAGCAACTAATGCTACGGAGGGATTTAGGAGGAAGAACGGAGGAGAAACACCAAGAACTCCAAAATCTAGATCCCACAAGTTCCCCTCACTTAGAGGAGATTTTGATTGGTGGAGAGATGGATCTAGATCTCCTCTCTTGTTTCCCTAAATTTGGGCAAGAATCATCGGAGGGATTAGAGGGAATCGAGCTCTCAAAATGTTGGCAATGGAGGAGAGAGAGCAAGGGATGAGATCACCACAAAAAATGGGGAAGAAACCCCTTTTATAGGTGGCTCCAAAAAGGAGCCGTTGGAGCTAAAAAGTGGGAAAAAAGTAGCAGCCCGACTGCCCGGCCTGGGGCCGGCCTGTGCCCCGGCCTGGCCGGGCGGGAATCGTCCAGCGAACAAAGGCAGCGACAGAAGCCAGGGGAGCCGGCCTGGCACCCGGCCATGGGCCGGCCTGGTGCGCAGGAGGCCGGGGAGCCTACCGAGCCGGCCGGCCTGGCAGCCCGGCCAGGGACCGGCCTGGGGCGAGGAAAAGGCCGGCCGGCCACCCGAACGGCCCGGCCAGGGAACCGGCCACGGCCCGGCCTGCCGCGAGGTGGAGGCCGGCGACCTACCCGAAACGCCCGGCCTTGGGCCGGCCTCGGGCCCGGCCAGGCCGGCTGGTCAGCGCCCCCCCTTTTTCTTTTTCCTTTTCTAAAACTGATTTTTCTGAAAAAAAAACTTTCCGATAAGAGAAATGCAATATCTCCCACATACGAACTCCGTTTTCGACATTCTTGGACTCGTTGGAATCGTCACAACGAGCACAACAAGAATATGCAGAGAAACATCATAGTCCAAGAATATAATATAGAAATAAATGGGGAAAGGTAAAAGCTCCCATTTGCAAATCGGAAATGCGATAACTTTCACCCACGAACTCTGTTTTCAATAATCTTGGACTCGTTGGAATCGTCACAACGAGCACAACAAGATTATGCAGAGAAACATCATAGTCCAAGAAAAAATCATAAAACCAAGTGGGGAGAGTTAAAAACTCTTTTTTGCAAACCGAAAATTCTATAACTTTTGCAATTGATGTCCGAATGAAATAAAACCAATTTTGTTGGAAAGAGGACAACAAAAGCAACCTTTGAAAATGGAAAACAAGCAATGGAGATTTTGCAAAGAAATGGAAGAGGTAAATCTTCCGCACCGATGAACCGGCAAAATCTCCAAAACCGAAACCGCAAAAGAGGACGCATATGAAAACCGTTTTCGGTGAGCTTAGCTTTGTCATGACGAGCACGACAAGCACCAAGACCACACCACGATTGGAGACAAACAAGAACCAATAAAGATGATTGCATGGATGCAAAGGTTTGTGCTGTCCATGACGATACGATCATGATATCCGGTCGAGAGCCCCTCTTGATAGTACGACTATCTATCCTATAACCCGGTCTCTCACTAAACAACATGAGACCGGTAAAATAGAAACCCTATCAAGATCATACCTTTGCCTTGCGCTTAAACCACTTGAGGTCGATGAAGACGATCTTCATCTCCTCAAGACGCACCACCTTCCTCGATTGTGCTTCGGTGAAGATTCACTTGATGCTCCCCCATACACCAAGATGGGAGACGCTCTCTTCGGCATATCTTCACTTGGCCTTGAGTGATGATCAACCCGCACAAAGCCTTGATCAACACACACTTTTCTTCTTCCCTTAACCTTGACTCCAACAAATGGAGAACAAGCAAACAAATGGACAACCTACAAATATAGCTCAATGCAAATATTAGTCCATAGAGATTGTCATTAATTACCAAAAACATGCATGGGGGCAACCATGCACTTTCAATCTCCCCCATTTTGGTAATTGATGACAATCCCTTTTAAGAGGGTTTCTATAATGAATAAAGCATCCTTGCAAGACAAACAAGCAAGGATGCAAAGCGCATTAAGGTCAAATGCAACAAAAGCAAAAAAAACCCAAATTCCCTTAAACCCTCTAAACTTCTCCCCCATTGGCATCGATTGCCGAAATGGGAAGAAAAATTTAGAGAGCCAATATAATATGAGTTCCTCTAAAAAAGGTGATGACAATCCCTTTTTAACGAACAATTAGAGGAAATCAAACTATATTGAGGATCCAAAGATTGCAAAAAGATGAAATCATTTTTAAAAATCTCCACAAAGGAGATAGGCAATCAAAAGATCCAAAGCGAGAGTTCTAAATAAAACCGGAGAAGCTCCCCAATTTTCATGCACAATTGAGGAGTGCACAAAAATGGCATCCTTGCTCCCCCAAAATCATCTAGAACACGCAACAAGTGCAAGAGTGCATAATGCAAAAGCAAATCATAGCACTTGCACCAAAGATGTGGTTGAGCCATAAGAAGATACCAATTTTCAAAAATTCATCATAAGATAGGCCCAACCGAGATAAAAAGATCTTTTAGAGAAATATGTTCACAAGCTTAGGGATACCAATTGGAAACTAAAACCAATTGAAAATGCCAAAAGCTAGTGAGAACATTTAGCCAATAAAATTCAACATGCTCACCATGGTAAGCATGAAGTCAAAAGATCCAACAAATACATGAGTGTGTAAGGATACCAATAAACATAAGACAAAGAATCAAATGCCAATTGAGAGGATAAAAAATTGATAGATAGAATAGTGTTCTAAATAAAAGGAATGCTCCCCCAAGATTAATGCATTATCTTAGATATTTGCATTTGAATAAAAAATGCATGCACAAGGGATCATTACTCTCCATATTTTATCTAACACACTAAACACTACCGATTGAAAGATAGGATCCTTGGAAGAGGCAAAGAGGGCAATAAATAGAGCAATTTAAAAGCAAGTGCCAATGTGAAGATGATCTACAAAATCCACCACAATTACTAGAATCACTTGTCAAGAACAAGGAGTATATGGAGAAATTTCTCGGTGGTATATAGGAATGATGATAAAGACCAACTTCACAACAAATAAGCATATGGCAAAAGATAAGAATTAAAGATGCCAAATTTTTAAAATGGTTTGTTGGTAGTTTCAATTATTCGAACCAACCGGCAAAGCCATGGTTAAAATAAGATGAAACAAATGGTTTCTCCAAAAATATATAGGAATGCATATTAGAGAAAAAACCACACCAAGCAAACACACCCAAACAAGAGCCAAAAGATAACCAAAAGGAAATTGGACTTGTTCGAGCAAACATGCCACATAGGAAAGATAATTTATAATATAAAATCTAAGTGGCAAACCTCATATGTTCATATTTTGTGGGATTGTAATATGCACATAGCTTATTACTCCCCCATAATGTGATAATTCATTTAATTTTTAAACAAGAGGCAAATAAAACCAACTAGAGAAATTAATGGACATTATAGAATTTGAATTTCTCATGAATATGACATACCACATAGTAGCTAGATAATATTGAAATATCAATACTAGGTTTGTTAGGTGCACAAAGCACATCACTCCCCCAAAATGGGATAGTCCATTAATAACTCAAATAGCCAAATGAAATCCACACAAGATTCAAAAAGCTCAACGCAAAGTTACACATACATGATACACAACTATCATACACAACCTTGAATAACAAGACAAGTAGGAAAGAAGCATATCATATACAAGCACATGCTAGGAACAAAACTAACACATGCAAGGGAGCAAGCAACTTTCAATGTATATGTGAATTAAATATAAGTTACCGCAAGGAGGAAGCATTGGATGTGAGATATATATTTGATAATCCAATTGACTTGGCTTGATGAATTATACCCATGAAGATCCCTTAATTCTTCAAAAGTAGCCAAGTCACCAATGTCCTCCACAAACACCTATTGATCAAGTTTGAGCTTGTTGGTCCCCAACCAAGTTGGGTCCTAAGAGGTTAGTCACAATAGGCTTGAGAACCCAAATGGTGCTTTTCTTGACACCACTTTGAGCTCCCACATATTTGGCAAACACATTGCCACTTCTATCCTTCCCAAGAGAATAATCATCATCAATTATGATAGGGTTGGATAAGGTACCGTTAGTGCATGAAGAAGCAAGATGACCTTTGTCGCGGCAAAGGTAGCAACACCGACTCTTCTTATTCTTCTTAATGGGCTCCTCAACTTGAGGAGCATTGGCTTGAGTCTTCTTGGGAGGTGGCCTTTGTTCAACTCGTGGTTGAGCACGAGATTGAACAAGAGGCCGCTTCCCTAGTTGCTTCTCACTAAGAGGCTTCTTCTTCTTCATTGGGCAATCCCGAACGTGGTGCCCTTCAACCTTGCACTTGAAGCAAGTGATCTTGGCCGGATTCTTGACTTGAACTTGGCCCTTCTTCTTATTGTCAACCTTGGACTTGTTCTTGTTGTTGGAGTTGAATCCAAGTCCACTCTTGTCATTTGGGGATTGTTGCACACTCAACATGTTGTCAAGTGCACTCTTCTCCCCATGACGCTTTTCCAAGCCCTTCTTCAAAGAAGCGACTTGGGCCTTGAGGTCTTTTATTTCCTCTACATGGTTAGTGGCAACAAAAACACTAGAGGAAGTAGAAGCTTCATTGTTAGAGCAACAAGGCAAAGCAAGTAATTCATCACATGATGTACCAATATTTTTAGTGGATAAACTACTAGGACTAGCACATGGCATTTTAGCATTTTTAGTTATGGTTGTGCTATTATCCACATGAGGCTCACAAGATGTTACCTTTGTAGTGACGGCCTCATGAGCCAACTTGAGACAAGCATAGGATGCTAGAAGTTCATCATTAGAGCTAGATAGCTTTTCATGATTTTCTTCCAACTTCCCATAGGATGCTAGAATATTACCATTAGAGCTAGATAGCTTTTCATGACTTGCTTCCAACTTCTCATACTTGCTAGTTAGCAACTCAAGTTGAGTCCTTAGCTCAACATTCTCCTTCATAATAGATGCTTCACAAGAAGTGTAGTTAGTAGCACAAGCATCATTAACTTTAGGAATAGAAGAAGATAACTTGGCAAGCTCATCATTTAATCTAGCATTTTCATTTTTCGTGACTTTATATTTAGCATGAGCATGGTCACGTTCTTTAATGATTTTAGCAATTATATCATTATGAGACTCCTCGATAGATTCTAGTTTCTCCTCTAGAGAAGCACGAGTCTCTTGCTCTTCCACAAGAGCATCTTCTAACGATGCTTTCTCCATAGCATCATCTCTTTCTATCTTACCTTTTTCTTCAAGGCTTGCTTCCAAAGCCTCAATGGTTTCCCCACGCTCAATTAGGGTGCTCATGATTTCAAAGAGGTTAGCTTGGGCACTTTTATTGCTAGGAAGGGATTTAAGAATCATTAGACCTTTATTTTGAAGAAGGGCATTAACTTTTTCCATATCATCTTCTTCATCATTATTATCATTATCATTATTATCATCATTGTCATTACTAGAAGAAGATTTAGCCATGAGACAATGAGAGGTGGATGAAGAAGAATAATTAATTTTTGAACTACTCAAGTTCAAATCTTGTTCCACAATTAATTGGGTTTCCTCTACATTAATATTCATGCAAGAGTTAGAGGGAACACAAGAATTTGTATCATTGGAACAAGATAAAGCAATAATATCATAGAGAGAATTATCCAAGGAAGTTTTGGATGATATGCAAGGACTATCAACACTAGCATGTGAATCATTTATAGTGCTATGAGTGTTTAAGTCCAAAGATGAATCATTGCAACTAGATAGAGATGGAAGATCATTGATAATGAGCTCACTATCCAAAATGCAAAACCCATCACTACTCACCATCACATTAGTTTGTGGCTTACCACATTTTGGTGAAGTAGATGAAGACGAGAGCTCGTCACGGCCGGAGGTGGAGGGAGAGCAATCATCCTTTGTCATGGTATTTTCAAATCTAGCCTCGGCAGGGGTGCCATCGAGATAGGTAGAGCGAGGGGTTTTGGAGAAGTTGGGGATTCCGGCTTAGGGATAGACACAGCTTTACCCAGCTTCGGATCACACGACGGTGGCGTGATCCTATGTGCTGCTATAAATCACTATATAGGCAGTATCGCCGAGTTACAGTGAGATCTCGCCGAGATTGAGGTTCTCGTCGAGATGGCTTGTATCAAGAGTGCGTCCTAAGGCGTCCCGTAGGCCGGCTTATAAAGGCGTCCGGCCTAGGGCTTACAGGAAAAACCTACCGACTAAGTCATAGTCCTAAACTAATCTGGCTTGGGCTTTGTCTTGTGGGCTAAGTCTTCCGCAATACCAGTCGCCTTCTGGAACCTTCCTTAGCCGGATGGGCCTCCTGCGCTTCATCATACTGGGCCGCCCGATAAGCCGGAACTCGGCTTATCACCACTATGGGCCACCCTGGTATTCTGGCTTAGCTCCATATCCGTGAGGATACCCGTTCGGCATAACCCCAACAGTAGCCCCCGGAAAGCTTCAAGTACTTGTTCGGTTGGCTTCATCTTCCCGACAAAACTCCGTCCGGGAAGTTCTTCATCCGTCTTTTAGTCTTGGAGCATTCCTAGAAACTTTGCAGAACATGCCGAACTTGTTTTTCGATCTCACTGTGCCGGCTTATTATGTCGGAGAAAACCACTTGAGCACGTACTGACACGCGTCCGTCGATTTGACGACTCTGTCAGACTCAGTAGAGTGAGTGGAGAAGCATCTTTGAATGTAGGGGCTAACAGCGTTTTTCCCGTGCGAGAATCGAGGAGTCGAAGGCAACCAAACGTCTCACAACGGCTCGATCCGTGACGCGTGGCGAAAATCGTGTCTCCTGACCGTTGCGCGGATCTCGGCGCGTCCACTATAAATGTCGGACGCCTTGCCTCCGCCGCTTCCACTCGCCATTCGCAACCCTAGCGCTCATTTCTTCTAGATCTCTTCTCCCCCGATCTCAAGTTCTTCCTCCAAGCCCCATGGCATCAAGCGCTCCAAACTCACCGGTGATTGAAGCAACGCCACTGGATTCGGCTCCGCCGATGGGCGGCTCCCTTTCCGCGGCCGCCGCCGCCGTCACCGAGCCATCTGCCGCCGCCACCGAGCCATCCGCCGCTACAGCTGCATCCTCCCCATCTCCGGTGGCCACCTTCACCGTGCCAAGCCGCAATGAAGTGGCCTTTGCGAAAGCCGCTGCCGAAGCCGCTGCCTCTGAACTCAAGCCCCCATGGCTTCTGAAGCCGCAACCGAAGGAGCTAGTGCTGGAGAGGAGGATGAAGAAGAAGCCGACAGCAACAAAGGCGCTGCCAACAACCCGACACACAATTGGGTTGGCTCTGCTGTAGAAGAAGGCGAGCTCGAAAGCATGGCGGCTGATGGCGTCCTTCCTCCGGCATCTTCCACTTCGCCGGCTTGGAGATCTGCCTTGGACGACCCGTATCCAACCCCAGTCCGGGACGAGCGGGTACTTCTCTCCTCCCACGTCTCTAGGGGCTTTTCTTTGCCGCCGTCGGCATTTCTGATAGAAATATTCGACCACTACGGCCTCCAACTCCATAACATCACCCCAAACAGTTTGCTGTACATCTCCGGCTTTGTAGCTCTATTTGAAGGTTACTTAGGTATAAAACCTAGGCTAGACTTCTTCCATAGATGCTTCTTAGTCAAGAGGCAGACTGTCAACAAGGAGCTACTGGTGGTCAGCTCAATCAGCTTCAACCGCCGCCAGGATATCGACTGGTACCCTCAGGTACCAATCATTGATTCGGCAAAGCGATGGGCGTCGACCTTCTTTTACTGCAAGGACGTGGCACCGCCAAACCGGCTGGAGGGCCTTGCCCCTTTCACAGATATAGCCGGCACGCCCATGCCGTCCTGGACGAAGAAGCCGTCGGCGAAGATGCCGGCAGACCATGCCACCATTCAGGCGAAGATTTCGGAGTTAACCTCTGGCTCTCCTCCCCTAACTGGGGAGGACACCATAATATGCTGGGTCAAAAGACGGATCCAGCACCGTACCCGCCGTTTGTGCGAGTACACTGGTAATGCTGATCCCATGAGGACCAACGAGAAAGACATGGATGAGGAGCTCTACCACGTGCGCCTCAACCGTCTAATCAAAGCCCGGCCCAACGAGGGTCGGCAATATGAAGAATCGATGCCGATGTACACGGCATCCAACCCCCCCCAAAGGTACTTTGCCGGAAACAAAGTTCAATTCTTTGAAGGGATTTTAGCTTTATAGTCACAAGCTGACTTGTTTTATTCCTCAGATTCCAGGCCTTTCTGCTACTGGATCAGCTGGCACGTCGTCATCCAGCAAAGTGATCCAGCGTCCCGTTACTTTTTCTTCGGCTCAAGCAGAGAGCCGGAAAAGGAAGAGCCAGTCCATCACGATTGGCGCCAAGTCATCTGAAGATGACAATGCTCTCGCTGGGCTCAACATTCCCAACAAGAAGTAAGTCGGCTGACAACGTTCTTTTTCTTGCTTTGTTATTGAGCCGACATTGCTGAACTTGCCCCTTATATCATTGCTGGATAAAGAAGGGCGCATCCCTTAAATCAAAGGTATGCGCCACGCGGAAGAAGGCGTCTCCCGCTGTAGCTCCCGCCACTCCGGTTCCGAAGCCGAACCCTACCGAAGAGGGCGCCCGTACTATGGCGGCAGGTCCTATCTTAGGGAGAGCCGGGACTACCCCTCCTTCGCAATGGACGGAGATGACGGGAAAGGTGACAGCACCTCCTTCCCCACCAAGGGCTGAAGCTCCGGCTAATGATGCCCCGACTTTCCCTCCAATCAAGGCAGAGGCCTTTGACGCGGAGGGGTATATTAATCCGGAGTTCATGAACCGGTTTATGCGCATCCCTCGGTTGCCCCGAAAGAAAGGAACCACTGTCAGGGACGACGAGGCGGACCATACCAAAGCCTATGACACCCTTGATGTCATAGAGATCCTTGAGGACCAGCAGCAATACTTTACTGAGTCCTTTGATGCCGGCATGTCCCTTCTGCGCGAGCACTTCTAGGTAAATATCTTCCCCAGTAGCCCCCGAGCACTATGCCGGACTAAATTAGAGAAGATAGCCGACATAGTGGTCCGTCTTAAATGCATCCACCTAGCCCCCGGCATTTAGAGTGCCTTCATGTAGCCACCTTGTCATCAAGCTTTAGGCTTTTAGCAAACTCCTTACGCAGATTCATTGAGAAATTGGCGCTGAAACCATCACTTCTTTGGGTTTGCGAAATCAGGAGATGCGCCGGTTAAGGGCAGAGCTGGCAAACAAGGACACCATTATTGCCGGGTTTGAAGCAGACCGGGTCATGTATCAGGGTAACAATGCCGAAAAAACTTTCAATTTCTTGCTTCCAGCTTTATTTGTCTGCTAACAATATGTTTGCCGCAGATGCCATCAACAAGGCCAAGGAGTTCGCAGACAACGTGGGAACCCTTGACCAGCTCTGCAACGAGAACACTGAGCTGAAAAAACTTAGTGAGTCGATGAAGACAGAGCTGGAATCGGCTCAGAAAGCTCTAGTGCAAGCTGAGCAAAATCTAGAGACAGAGAGGCAACAAAGCAAAGATTCCCTCCGTGATGTTCAAGACCGGCTTGACAAGCGTCTGGACGAATCACTGGCAATAGACAACCAGCTTCTGAGTAAGTTTTATACTTAAGAACTCATTTTCGCTGCGTTTGTGTCTGCCCGCTTAACAAGTTAACTTCGCCTTTTACAGCTCCGGCCGGCTTGGGCCATGAACTGACAGCGGAGAACCAGCTTGACCGGATTTTGGAGATGGGGGAGGTTATCCCGAAGATACTTTCTTCGGGAAAAAATATTGTTAAAAAATTCTTTCCCGGCAACCCCGAGTCTTTGGCGAATCTGGCAGATTTGCCGGCCGAGCTGGACGAGGCAACTTCGTTCTTTGACGAACGGCTCCGATCCAGCGCTCGCGGAGGTGCGAAGACGGCTCTGGGCTTAATGATGGCGCACTACCCAGAGGCTGAAGCTTGGCGGGTGGCATCCGGCTTTCCTCTTGAAAAGGAGGATGGCTCACCGCTTGATGACCAAGATCGAAAGAAGATTCTTCACTCCGTCTCCGGCTATGCCAGCAAGGTTGCCAAGATGGTATCATTGACCACCATTTTCAAGGAAGTGCCGTGCCCGCCAACACCCGTCCAATCAGATGATGACGGCGAGGAGGCGAACTGATATTAAGGCCGAATTTGCTCGTTCGAGCCGGCTTCCCTGAAAATGTAAACTTTAGATGTAAGCAAGTCGAACAGTGTGGAATATTTTGTAAATAACTGTCTTTTGCCATATTTAACTTATCTACTTTGCAATTTTGCAATTTTTTATGCCTCAGTTCAATCTGGCCTTGACACCTTAGCCTTTAAGTGCCGGCAAACCTAATGCGAAGCAAACTTGCTGAGCAACAGGGTACACAATGACCAATCTGTTTAGACCCAGATCAAGTGCCGCCTTTCGGTGCCGGAACACTTTGAAGCAACCCGACGCAAAAAGCTATCAAACGAACGTTATTTGGCAAAACTTTGTTTTTTCATCGCCTTAAGGCGGATCCAACAGAGAAGAGAGTTTACCAACTAGCAACACAGGCAATTTCGGGTAAATAGATAATATCAATAAGATCATTGGGAAATAAGGGATGGTACAGATTCTCGAATTCGACATGAGAGAAACCAATTTTTATTTCATGATCACATTGACATGGTTACAATAGAATTTGCTAAGTGTAAAAAGGACGTAGCTGAGCGATATTCCACGAACGTTTCGTCTCATCTAAGTCGTCATCTATATGCCTTTTCCTCTTTCGACCTTTCTTCCTAGGATCTTTCTTTGAATCCCTTAAGTCGAGGAGATAATATGACCCGTTTTTCAGAACTTTGCTGATAACGAAAGGCCCTTCCCATGGCGGGGATAATTTGTGCTGCCGGCTTTGCACAAGCCGAAGCACTAAGTCGCCCTCTCGAAAAGATCGATTCCGCACTCTACGGCTCTGATAGCGACGTAGATCTTGTTGATAGATGGCGGATCTTTGGAGAGCTAACTCTCTTTCTTCTTCGAGGATATCTAAGCCGTCCTGATGTGCTTCTTCTATGTCTTCTTCGACGTAGGCTGCGACTCTAGGCGAATCGTGGATCATGTCGGATGGGAGCACCGCTTCTGCGCCATAGACAAGGAAGAAAGGGGTGAAGCCGGTTGATCTATTTGTGGTAGTACGAATACTCCATAAGACCGACGGCAATTCATCAAGCCAAGCGCCGGCAGCTCGATGTAAAGGAGTTTCAAGCCTCGGCTTAATACCCTGCAGAATAATGCCGTTAGTGCGCTCTACCTATCCATTGGATTGCGGGTGTGCCACCGATGCCACATCGAGTCGGATCTTTGATCGGCTGCAGAACTTCGCTAGCTCACCGACGGCAAAGTTTGTGCCATTGTCAGTGATAATGCTATGCGGTATGCCGAATAGAGTTGTAATCTCGACGATGAACTTTGTAGCTGTAGCTCCGTCGAGTTTCTTGATGGGCTTTGCCTCCACCCACTTCGTGAATTTGTCGACCGCCACCAGCAGGTGGGTTAAGCCTCCCCTTGCCGTCTTAAAAGGTCCCACCATGTCGAGCCCCCAGACCGCGAACGGCCAAGTGATGGGGATCGTTCGGAGCTCCTGAGCCGGCAAGTGAACCTGCTTTGCATAGCGCTGACATCCTTCACAAGTCTTGACGATGTTGATGGCGTCCTTTTAGCCGTCAGCCAGAAGAATCCGTGCCGAAACGCCTTGGCGACTAACGCCTTTGCCGCCACGTGATGCCCACATTCGCCGGAGTGGATTTCTTCTAAGATTTGCCGTCCTTCCTCTGGAGAGACGCATCTTTGGAAGATTTCGGATGTGCTCCTCTTGTAGAGTTGTCCGTCAATAATCGTGTACGCCTTTGCTCGACACTCAATTTGACGGCTTACCACCTCGTCGTCTTTGGGCAGTTTCTTATTAATCAAGAAATCAATGTAGGGTGTGGTCCAATCTGGGGTTACCAAGCACACCTGAACTGATTCTGCCGACAAAGGGTAATCTTCTTCACCGCCTTTGATGGACGGCTTGTGAAGGTGATGTAGGAATACGTCCGGTGGCACTGCCTTTTTCTTGGATCCTATTCTGGCCAAGGCATCAGCAGCTTCATTATCATCTCGGGAGATATGTCGAACCTCTAAGCCGGCAAAGTATCGGCCGAATTCGTCGACTGTTCTTCTGTATTCCGCCATTGTGGGACTCTTCGTGTCCCAACATCCATCAAGTCTGCTGCATTGTTGGTGGCGTTGAAGTGGATTCGGAGGACATAACTGAGCTTATCACCCTTAGGCGATTTTAGAACTACTCCAGCCCCCGAGCCTTCCTTCATCTTCGAGCCATCGAAGTGCATTATCCAGTACTGAGAATCCGGCAAAGGTGTGCTTTCCATCGCCTCTGTCCAATCTACAACAAAGTCGGCTAAGACCTGAGATTTGATGGCGGTCCTCGGCTTGTACTGGATGTCGAAAGCTGCTAACTCGATGCCCCATTTGGCGACTCGACCCGTTGCGTCGGCATTGTTGATGATTTCCCTTAATGGAGCCTTGCTGACCACCATGACTGTGTGATCATGGAAGTAATGACGCAGCTTCCTGGCGGCAAAGAATACGCCATAGGCTAACTTCTGGTAGTGGGGATAGCGCTGCTTCGAATCTGAGAATACCTCGCTAATAAAATAGACGAGGCGTTGATCCGGCCATTGCTTTCCCTCTTCCTGGCGCTCAACTACAATGGCGGCACTGATAACAAAGTTTGTGGCCGACAAATAGAGCAAAAGTGGCTCTCTTTCCTTTGGAGCCGCCAAGATTGGAGCATGCGTCAATGTATACTTCAGCTGAGCTAAGGCTGCTTCTGCTTCCTCCGTCCAGACAAAATTATCCGACTTTTTGAGGAGTTTGTACAGAGGCAAAGCTTTATCTCCAAGCCGGCTAATGAAACGGCTTACAGCCGCGGCGGAACCGTAAGCCGCTGTATGTCCTTCAGACAAGTCGGCTTCTCGATGTTCTGAATCGCCTTTATCTTTTCCGGGTTAACTTCAATTCCTCTTTGGGAAACAATGAAGCCCAGAAGCTTGCCTGCGGGTACACCGAAGACGCATTTTGCCGGATTAAGCTTCATCTGGTACTCCCTTAGGTTTGCAAAGGTTTCCGACAGATCGGCGATGAGATCGCCACGCTTCTTCGACATGACTACAATGTCGTCAACATAGACGTGAACATTGCGGCCAATTTGCTTGTCCAGACACCGCTGCATACACCTTTGGTAAGTAGCACCGGCGTTCTTTAAGCCGAACGGCATTGTGACATAGCAATAATTTCCATATGGCGTAGTGAAGGATGTCTTGATTTGATCTGACTTCTTCATCTTTATCTGATGGTAACCCGAATAAGCGTCCGGAAAACATAGCATCTCTGAGCCGGCAGTTGAATCAATGACCTGATCGATGCGCGGTAAGGCGAACGGATCTTTAGGGCAGGCTTTGTTTAAGCCGGTGAAATCAATGCACATACGCAGCTCAGAGGTGTTCTTCTTTGGGACTAGCACGGGATTTGCCAACCAATCAGTGTGGACAACTTCACGAATGAATTTGGCGGTTGTGAGCCTTAGGATCTCCTTTCCAACCGCCTTGCGCTTCTCAGTTCTGAGCCGACGAAGACCTTGCTTGACCGGCTTTGTGTCCTTGTTGACTTTTAGGGAGTGCTCGGCAAGTTTCCTCGGGACCCCTGGCATGTCAGATGGTGACCAGGCAAATATGTCCCGGTTCTCATGGAGAAACTTGACGAGCTCGCCTTCCTATTTGTCGTCGAGACCAGTACCGATGATGGCCTCCTTTGTCGGATCATCTTTTGAGAGCTTGATTTTCTTGGTGTCATCCTTTGGCTTGAAGCTTGAGTCGACTTTAGAGGACAGCTTTTCAGTCGCCGGCATCTCATCGGGACCAATTGTTTTCTTGAGATCCTCCAACTCTTCCCTGCAGATTGCTTGTTCGGCATGGACGGCATTGGAGGCCTCACATTCTTTGGCTTTCTTGAAGTCTCCCTTAACCGTGATGATGCCATTGGGTCCCGGCATTTTCAGCTCGCTGTAGATGTAGCAGGGCCGAGCCATAAACTTGGCGAAAGCCGGACGTCCAAAGATTGCATGATATGCACTTCTGAAGGGAACCACCTCAAAAGAGACGTCCTCAGGGTAATTTGCCCCATCAAGGAAGCTTGTCGTCCCGGCACAATCCCATGGAACTTCACAGTACTGTGGGTGAGTTGTGACTCGGAAATACGCATCCTCTTTAACGTTGCGGCGTAAAGTATGTTGATACTGCTGCCGCCATCCATGAGTACCTTTGTCAACTTGTACTTGTCGACTATTGGGCTGCCGACTAAGGCGTAGGTGCGCTTTGCAGGAACTCTCCGGGTGATCGCTGCGATCCCATGTGATGGGTGTGTCGGACCAATCCAGATATTGAGGAACTGCGGGCACCGTAGCGTTGAGTTCTCGCCAAGCCGCCTTTTCTTTGCGTGAAGAATCCATTGCCAGGTTGACAATGAGACTTTCGGCATGCTTAGGGAATTTGCTACCTTTTTCTTTGGAGGCGGCGTCATCCGACTCTGAAGCAGCTTCCTCCTTCTCTTTGTCGTCCTTCCTGGACTTGCACTTGTTCCTTGACTTGCCGGCTTTGGGGTCCTTAGCGATGTCTCGATTAATGTGACATTGCTGGAGCGTGTGGGAACTTGTCCCATCTAGCCTCAGATGATGGACACAGGGGTTGTGCTTGATGTCGTCATACTTCACCGCCGGTGGCCGGGATGATTGGTTATTTGCCGGCTTCTTGCCTTGCCACTTGCCATTGCTTGAGCCACCCTTTCCAAAGGCGGCAGCGACCTCATGAGAAGGGCCGGCTTGGTCTTCAACCTTCTTTTTCCCGGACTCGCGTCGGCGGCTTTCGGCATCTTCCCTGTTGTCATCATCGGCGGCGGCGTACTTGTTTGCACAAGCGAGTAAGCCCCCCAAAGTTTCCGACTCGTCGTTGTAGATCATGAAGCGGAAAGTCGTCCCCTTCCTCAGAGATTGCTTGAAAGCATGGATCGCCTGAGTTTCTGAGACGCCTTCACAAGCGTTCTTGATTTCACTCCATCGTGAGACGAACTCACGGCTAGACTCGTTCCTTTGCTGCACGCACCGCTGTAAGTCGAAAATCGACTTTGGGCGCTTATATGTGCCCTGGAAGTGCTGGATAAAAACACGCTTCATGTCACTCCAGGTATGAACTGTCCTTTCGGGCAGACCTTCAATCCACATGCGTGCTGTCCCGGTTAACGTCAGGGGCAAAAATCGCACTGCCGAGTCGGCGCTGCCTTGATATATGTCGCAGGCACTGACGTAATCTGAGAGCCAGGTCTCAGGATTAGCCGTACTGCTGTACTTCTCAACCATCTTTGTTACGTTCGACAAAGTGGGAGGTAGAATTTGCTCTCTGATTGTTCTGCCAAAACACTTGGGGCCGAGGTACTGGGCATCTCTGGCCGACTTCCTCTCCTCGATTAGGCTTCGAACATCATTGGCTGATGGTGGTTTAGCAACCAACTTTTCTTGTCTTGGTTCTTCCCTGTGACGGCTTTGGCTCGCCCGGCTTGCATTACGCGGAGGGCTTGGAGTCCTTTGTCGTCGTGGAGGGGGTATGTATTTGGAAGGGTTATCTCCCTCTTTGCACGGTGGAGGCGGCGGTGGAGGTGGCATATGACCTCTGTTATCCTCCCTTCGGGGTTGATTTTCCCCTTCACGTCGTCGCTCCTGACGGGGTTGCGCCGCCTTTTCCTTGCAAGGGTCCTCTTTTCGCTCTCGGCTCCGATGTCTTTCCCGACCAGCCTCACGATGGCGTGAAGAACCTGTCCGGGATTCCGCGCCTCTAGGCTGCTTGTCCTTCGGGTCCTTGCTGCCTTTGTTGTGACTGCTTGAGCCGGCCGGGTCATCGTCTGGGTCAGCAGGGGCAGCAGCCATTGGCTTGTTGGCGGTTGACTTGCAAAGGCGAGAATCATCAACAAGCCGTCCTGTTTTGACTTGCGAATCGTTTTGCTGCTGCTGTGCAACCTCCAGTAGATAAGCCGAATACTTAAGCCGAGCGTCACGATCCAAAGATTTGTCGAACATGACCTCCTGGGCAGCCTCCATGTTTTTGGCTGGGGTATTGAAGTAACACAGATTTGTCACCGGGTCACGTCGGTGGTGGTACTTTCTCCAGACTGAATCTACATGATCGGCTTCCCACTTGCTACGGAAATCCAACCTCTTATGCAGGTTCTTATCACGAGCCGGACGGAAAACATCGTCAGCCCCCTTTTCCCTCTGCTTTCGGATGAACTCCGTTTCCTTGTTTGTGAGCTCAACTTCACGCTCTACTATCTGGGCGGCTTGCTCCTCAAGTAGGGCGCGGCGCTTCTCAATGTCGTCCAGCGATGCGTTCGGAGGGAGTGGCGTCAACAGTTGCTTGTAGTTCGCCATCTTTCTTTCGTGCTCCCTCTCCGCCGCCTCGCCGGTCTTAGTGTTAATGTCGTCTCCTCCAGCCGGTACTCTATCTGTCCCCTTTAGTGGAGCCAGTGGCGGTACGAAATCCACCTTGAGATTTCCGGCTTGCGGAGTTTTTTCTTCGCCATTGGCGGCTTTCGAGGTGTTGGGGTCGTCATTAGGATCCGAGACGTTTCCCATCAAGACCTCGACAGGGCGTCCCAAGCAGGACGCAACCTTCCGACTGAAATCGTCGGATTCTCCTTCAGATTTAGGGTCTTGCTCCATAGGAGCGGTGTCCACTGATCCGGCTTCTGAATCTGCCTCCATCTGCAAAGCAGGGAGGATTGATTCAGGTAGTGTCATCGACTCGTTTGAGCCGGATTCTCCAGCCATGCCGACGAAGTGGAAACCCGGCGCCGCCCCCGAGGTTGCGTCATCTTCGGAGTCCTCATCGTCAGCATCAAACGCTAGATCCAGATCAGCTAGCTCCTCAGAGTCCAGGTCCGATTCGTCTTCAAAGTTGTAGGGGTGGGCGGTGGGCAAACTCGATGTGAAACCGAGATCGTCCAAAGCCTGGGCGGTGAAGCCGACGAAGATGTCGAAGCTGCCGATGGAGACAGTGGACCAGCCGGCGGGATCCTCCTTTGCCGGCGTCCAGAGGCCATCGTTGAAGACGTGGCCGGCTCCCGATTCGTCGAAGTAGCTCACCATGCCGACCGCGATGGTGTCGCCGACTCCGCCCGCAGCTCCTGGACAGATCGAAACCCCAGAGGTCTCCTGCCCCACGGTGGGCGCCAACTGTCGTGGTATTGTCAAATCTAGCCTCGGCAGGGGTGCCATCGAGCTAGGTAGAGCGAGGGGTTTTGGAGAAGTTGGGGATTCCGGCTTAGGGATAGACACAGGTTTACCCAGCTTCGGATCACACGACGGTGGCGTGATCCTACGTGCTGCTATAAATCACTATATAGGCAATATCGCCGAGTTACAGTGAGATCTCGCCGAGACTGAGGTTCTCGTCGAGATGGCTTGTATCAAGAGTGCGTCCTAAGGCATCCCGTAGGCCGGCTTATAAAGGCGTCCGGCCTAGGGCTTACAGGAAAAACCTACCGGCTAAGTCAGAGTCCTAAACTAATCCGGCTTTGGCTTTGTCTTGTGTGCTAAGTCTTCCGCAATACCAGCCGCCTTCTGGAACCTTCCTTAGCCGGATGGGCCTCCTGCACTTCATCATACTGGGCCGCCCGATAAGCCGGAACTCGGCTTATCACCACTATGGGCCACCCTGGTATTCTGGCTTAGCTCCATATCCGTGAGGATACCCGTTCGGCATAACCCCAACATCCTTAATAGAGTTGGACACTCCATATTTTTCTTGAAGCTTGGTCCATAATTCATGAGTATCCCGGAGAGGCATGATTGACTCAAAAACTACAACACTCACAAATTTGCAAAACTCATTAGAGGCTAGAGCATCTTGATATAAGTTTTTCTCATCCTCTAAAGTCGTACTTTCGTAGTCCTTTGGAGGAGAAAAACCTATATCTAAGATCCGCTCAATATCGGGGTCCAAGACCCGTAAGTGACTAAGCATATGATTTTTCCAAACATTAAAATTTGTGCCATTAAATCTAAACAAGGAATTGTGCACTAAATCCCTAGACGACATCTTTACTCTCTAGGCGGTAAAGCCAAACAAGAGAGACGAGGCTCTGATACCAATTGAAAGAACAAGCTATGCCCGGATGTCACCTAGAGGGGGGGGGGGGTGAATAGGCGATTAAAACTTTTTCTATTTAGGGGCTTGATAATTGCGGAATAAAACTAGGTGTTTAAATTAACAAGCCAACAACCTAAAATTCTAGGTTTACCTAAAGTGCACCAACAACTTATGCTAAACAAGGCAAGCAACATGGTGATAGCTAGATATAAACTTCAAGCACGAAGGCTATCACAATGTAAAGTGCATAAGTAAAAGCTCGGGTATAGAAATAACCGAGGCACGCGGAGACAAAGATTTTTTCCCGAGTTCCTCCTTGTTAAGGGAGTACGTCTCGTTGGAGGGTGTGAGCTCGGCACAAAAGGCCTACTCAAGATGCCACAAAGGACTCACCCTATTCTCCGATGAACCGCACCCAAAGGTTTGGTTCACCTTCCACTATCGGAATCCTTCGGGGCGGATTCCGGAGCCCTTACAACTTTTGGGGCACACACCCACAACTCAATTGGGGGCTCCCAAAGCGTGCCGAAGCTTCACAAGCCGAAGTCTTCACGGCACCACCACCGTCTAGGGTCCAATGACCCAAGAGTAACAAGCTCCCAACCTTCAATCCCACGAATCACCGTGGGGAGCACAACCCGATGCAACAAATGCAAAAGGGGAAGATCACACCAAGTGGTCAAATTCTTCTCCCCAAAATCCAACCGAAGCAACTAATGCTACGGAGGGATTTAGGAGGAAGAACGGAGGAGAAACACCAAGAACTCCAAAATCTAGATCCCACAAGTTCCCCTCACTTAGAGGAGATTTTGATTGGTGGAGAGATGGATCTAGATCTCCTCTCTTGTTTCCCTAAATTTGGGTAAGAATCATCGGAGGGATTAGAGGGAATCGAGCTCTCAAAATGTTGGCAATGGAGGAGAGAGAGAAAGGGATGAGATGTGCAGGAAAAATGGGGAAGAAAACCCTTTTATAGGTGGCTCCAAAAAGGAGCCGTTGGAGCTAAAAAGTGGGAAAAAAGTAGCAGCCCGACTGCCCGGCCTGGCTGGGCGGGAATCGTCCAGCGAACAAAGGCAGCGACAGAAGCCAGGGGAGCCGGCCTGGCACCCGGCCATGGGTCGGCCTGGTGCGCAGGAGGCCGGGGAGCCTACCGAGCCGGCCGGCCTGGCAGCCCGGCCAGGGACCGGCCAGGGGCGAGGAAAAGGCCGGCCGGCTACCCAAACGGCCCGGCCCTGCCGCGAGGTGGAGGTCGGCGACCTACCCGAAACGCCCGGCCTTGGGCCGGCCTTGGGCCCGGCTAGGCCGGCTGGTCAGCGCCCCCCTTTTTCTTTTTCGTTTTGTAAAACTGATTTTTCTGAAAAAAAAACTTTCCGATAATAGAAATGCAATATCTCCCACATACGAACTCCGTTTTCGACATTCTTGGACTCGTTGGAATCGTCACAACGAGCACAACAAGAATATGCAGAGAAACATCATAGTCCAAGAATATAATATAAAAATAAATGGGAAAGGTAAAAGCTCCATTTGCAAATCGGAAATGCAATAACTTTCACCCACGAACTCCGTTTCGATAATCTTGGACTAGTTGGAATCGTCACAACGAGCACAACAAGATTATGCAGAGAAACATCATAGTGCAAGAAAAAATCATAAAACCAAGTGGAGAGAGTTAAAAAAAAAAATTCGCAAACCGGGAATTCTATAACTTTTGCAATTGAAGTCCGAATGAAATAAAACCAATTTTGTTGTAAAGAGGACAACAAAAGCAACCTTTGAAAATGGAAAACAAGCAATGGAGATTTTGCAAAGAAATGGAAGAGGTAAATCTTCCGCACGGATGAACCGGCAAAATCTCCAAAACCAAAACCGCAAAAGAGGACGCATATGAAAACCGTTTTCGGTGAACTTAGCTTTGTCATGACGAGCACGACGAGCACCAAGACCACACCACGATTAGAGACAAATAAGAACCAATAAAGATGATTGCATGGATGCTAAGGTTTGTGCTCTCCACCACGATACGATCACGATATCCGGTCGAGAGCCCCTCTTGATAGTACGGCTATCTATCCTATAACCCGGTCTCTCACTAAACAACATGAGACCGGTAAAATAGAAACCCTATCAAGATCATACCTTTGCCTTGCGCTTAAACCACTTGAGGTCGATGAAGACGATCTTCATCTCCTCAAGACGCACCACCTTCCTCGATTGCGCTCCGGTGAAGATTCACTTGATGCTCCCCCATACAGCAAGATGGGAGACGCTCTCTTCG